>JAOWAR010165072.1:0-10205 GCA_028571005.1 Clathrina lutea
CAAGTGGTACATTTTTCCTGATCTCATGACTCACTTCCCTTCTTTCTGATTTTTCGTTCTCCGTGCCAATCTCTACTTGGAAAGCCATAAATTATCCCACTGTGGCGACTGAGCGCATTCGCTTCTTCGTGAACCGCGGGACTCAGAAGTTCGCAAAGAAGTGACTTCGAGATACGATCAGTCATTCTTATAACATGCCATAGTATCATCTCGAAGTGCACGCGGTTAACGAATATACGAATGCGCCCACTGCGATATAATATGACCTTGACGTGTACTGTCTGGCCATACTGGGGCCATCACGACAATAACTGTGCATCGACCTCGCCGTGCTGTGCGCGTGCAAGCGTATATCGATACTAGCGGTGACTATAGCGAGCGACACCCAAGATCGCCAGCGCCTCAACGTTTCCCCGTTGGCGCCACGCCAGCTTGATATTTTCTTGTGCGATACGCACACACAGTCGACACGACTTGACGGTTTTCTCTTCAGTCTTCAGCATGTTCAGTCAGCGGCGCGCTATTCTACATTCTGCGAAGCTCCCCCGCAGTCAGCACAGGTCTACCCATGTGATACCGTGCCGGCATCGTGATCGGGCTAGGATACAGTGGAGAGCCAGGAGCAAAGAAAGCTCGAGGCTGTCCGAACTCAGCTTGTGGACGATATCGGCGAAGTAGAGCCCATACTGGACGCTCTCGTCGAGAAAGGCGTCGTGTCGTCACAAAGTGACGACTACCAGAACGTGCTGGCCGGTCAGTTTCCACGAGAGCGAGTTCGTTTGTTGCTGGACACTTTGCCGAGGTTGGGCCCGCGGGCGTTCGGTGCGTTTGAGGAAAGCCTTGTGAGAGTGAGGCCACATTTGGCCGCTTTGCTACAGCGAAATGTCGCGGTGGCAGTGGCGACGACGACGGCAGAGCGAGAAGAGGACGCTTGTGACGGCCCGTTTCCACCAGCAAGGCCAGCCGACGACCTCGTTGAACACGTTCAGATCAGCTTACGAGAAAGCTACATCCAGCGAAGTCGAAAGACCAGCCGGCGTGCGGGTCACGGTCGGCGGCATCAACGATTCGGAGCAGGCATGGGTTTAGACCATCTGTTCGTGACAATTTCATCATTGAACTTCGACGACGCCCAAGCGCAGTTCCAGCAGGAGCAGCAGACGAAGAGGAAGATGAAGTTGGGCAGCAGAGCCCAGCCATCGCCAGCGCGGGTGGCGGAACCGGCTCGGCTCTGAAGGAGCTGTCGTCGAAGACATTCGCTTCTCGGTGCCGTAACGAAGTGGAGTTGTCGGACTTGGGACAGCTCTTTCGCTGTGAGGACGGTAAGCGAGCAAACAGCTGCCTCATTGTCGGACCAGCGGGTGCAGGCAAGTCTGTTCTTGTGGACTGGATAATGTTGTCCTGGGCGAAGGGAAGAGCGAAGGAACTGAGCGAGTTTGAGATTGTAGTGTGCGTAAACGGACAAGACACAGCGGCTCTGAGCAAGGCTACAGCAGCGGGTGTGTTAGGACATGTTCTGGAACGACGACATGGCTTGAGCGAAGAAGAGGCAAAGAAGATGGAGGCATACATGAAAAGAAACTCTCGTCGCATCCTGGTTCTTCTGGACTCGGCAGACGAAGGTGGAGAAGCTTGGTCCAATAGTGAGGGTTTGGATATGCTTTTGGAACGGCGGAGCCTAGAGAAGTGCACGTTTGTGGTGACGAGCAGGCCATGTTTGATAGCGTACGACGTGGTTCTTTTCTGCATGCAGCGGCTTTACTTGGTTGGCTTCAGCGACAAGCGGCTAGACAGACTTCTTGTTCGCAGACTTGGCGAAGAGGAAGGACGTCACTTGTCAGAGAGTCTGAGAGAGCCAAGGCAGTGCCGTCTTCGTGAGCTGATGAAGAGCACACCGCTTCTAGCCAACGTGGTAGCAGATCTAGCAAAGGAGGGAGTGGAGTCGCTACCAACAAACTCAACAGAGATTTACAAGGTCATGGCAGCAAACATGGTACGGCGTCAGCAAGAGAAGTCTCCGAGTAGGACGCGTGAACGAGCTGCAGCAGCAACGAGTGAAAGCGATGTTTTCAAAGCACTGCCTGCAGGTTCAAAAGAAAACAAATCTTCGTGCGCTTGGAAATATAGCTCTTTCCGGTCTAAAGAAGAGGCAGTTCTTGTTTGACACGAGAACAGTTGTGAGCAGTGGTGGAGAAGAAGCGTTGGGTTTTGGATTCGTGGAGGAGTTTGAGGTCAGGTCGGTGAGTGGCGGGGTAAGTCACTTCACTGAATTTCGGCATTTGACATGGCTTGAGTTCTTGGCGGCGTACGCTCTAACCCAACCAGCATTGGCGTCTACATCACCATGCAATGCCATCAAGTCTTACGCAGAGGCAGTGGGTGCGTCTACATCACCATGCAATGCCATCAAGTCTTACGCAGAGGCAGTGGGTGTGGAGGAGGAAATGCAGCCATTTTGGAAGTTCGTGTGCGGTCTAGTGGAGGTGAAGCATCTGGAGGAGGTGGTTAAGATCTTGCAGAGTATCTTCAAAGGACAGCAACGTTCAATGGTGGAGAAAAAAGCGTGGATCAGCCTGGCATGTAGCTGTATAGCAGAGGCAGCCGCATCTCAGCGGTTCACTGGTGAGCCTTCATCAAGGGAGGAACTTATCTACATTGAGGAGGCAACATTTGTAGGAATACCCGAGGTGAAATTGAACAAGTATCGGCTGAGTGTTGCAGATGTCCAAACATTGTCGTTTGCCCTGCAGCACTCTCCCCATATGTCAAAAGCTTGAACATATTGGGCTGTGTACTGGACGCATGTCATTGTGCAGCACTTGGCCCGGGCCTGACTCATCTGGAAGAATTAATAATGATCAACAACATGGGGCTGGAAAGAGAAGGACTGGAAGCACTGGTTAAAAACATTGTTCAGTCTCAGATTCCTCCGTTGGAATGCCTGCACATGGAAAGTTGCAATCTGGATGAGAAGGACAGTGCAGGCCTTGCCCAGCTCCTGTCTACTTTTCCTTCAGTTCAGGGACTTCAGCTCCGTTGCAACTATCTTGCGACAGCAGGCGTCATTCGTCTGAAGGAGGCGCTTGCAAAATCCAACCTGGAGGTGCTGTCTTTGGAGAGCAATGATCTAGACAGTAGTGCAGGAGTTGTTCTTGGTGAAGTGGCTCGAGAGAACCAACATCTCAAATACCTGATTGTGACGAATAATGACCTGGGCAACAATGGTGTGCGCGATTTGCTGGCTGGAGTACAAGATAGCTGAGGACTTGAGGATTTGGATTTGAGTCGTTGCGGCATAGATGATGACGCCATGGAAGCCATATCAGCCTGCATGTCATATCGAAGTGAACGACCAATGTCTGAGGAATCATCTAGACCCTTGCCTTCATTGACCACATATCTCCATGGTAACAACATCAGCCGAGATGCATTGCAGCAGCTGGCATGGCGTATGCCCAGTAATGGTAAGGATCAAGTGGTGAGCGACTCGTCAGTCATTCAGGACAGAGACTTGTGTAACAATATTCCAGTGAGTTCTTCCGACATTTCTTGTTGGACGGCAGTTCAGGAGATCTGGACTTGCGTGACCAGGGTATCGATGAGGGTAGTGCAGAGCAGATTGCTTCTCTGCTTGCACAAAATATCGATGTAGAGGTGTCGGATATGAGCTACAACTCGATGGGTGACAAAGGTGCTGCGCTGCTTGGTTCTGCTTTGCAGGCAAACACCACACTCTGTGGGTTGGGCTTGGCGGACAACATAATGGGCAGTTGTGGATTTTTGACCATGGTAACATACCTGATTACCGCAAACCGAAGGTTGTGTTTCCTGGACCTCGAAAGCAACCCGGTGTTTTCAGCCACAACCGGAGCCAGCAGTAAAGATGGTGAAGCGGCATTGCGCAGGCTAGTAAGTGAGGAGACAGGTATTCGTTACCTTGGCCTTGCACACACTGGCCTGGGTGATTCAAAGTGTGAGGTGATTGGCGAAGCTCTTACTTCTAAGCACTGCAGCTTATCATTCTTGGGTATTGGCTCGAACAAAATCAGTGACAAGGGAGTCGCTTCGCTGTGCTTTGGTCTGGAGAAGAATGACACCATCAAGTATGTGGACTTCTCACGAAACCAGATCGGCAATGACAGTGTAGAGACCATCGGAAGATGCATAGAGTGTCGTGATAGGCAAGGCTCACCATTAAAACAAGTGTGGATGGGAGGCAACCCGGCAATGGGGGCTGAATCGTACAACACCTGTGTCCTAGATAGTCTGTTTAGCTATACCAGCATGACAGATACGATGCAGGACTACTTGGAAGTGGGCATGGTTTGGAAAGAATAGACCTGGCAGATGTAAAGGCAGGACTGACTGCTTAGTCAGGGAGTCCAATGAAGTTCTCTGTGAAATATTTAATATAGAAGTTTGACAATACCGTGACTGTTTTCAACTGATGGATGCTATTGTCTGGACATGAGTATTTAGTGCAATTTTGCATGGTGTGAATTATCTACAGTTTTAGGCTAACACTATGCATCGAGGTTTCAAGTAAACTTGCCCACAACGATTGCTATGGAACTTTACACAAACAATGACATCATACAGTTTCTCTCTGAGAAAAAAACTCTACAGCTTCCTTTATATCGATTTGAAGTTAACCTGTTAGCATGACAAGCTTTCAAGAAGACTGGTAACGCTTTATGAATCCTGTTGCAAGGTTCGTGTATGATGGAGGGAAATATCGTTCCAATTTCCGTTAGTAAATGGAGAAAAGGTGGCTTTTCATGAAGCCTTCTGGAAAGGTCCTGCGCGGGTTCAGAACAAAATGACCCTCGACTTGAACTTCTCAACAAAGGTAATAATACTGATAGATAGAGATAACGTGAGGAAGATTGAGAATGACAAAGGAGAATCACTTTGTACGCCCGCGGAGGCAGATAGACAGGGAACGAAGAAAACATTATTAGCCTCAGGTGGGGCTCGAGCCCACCGCCTCGGATTTGCACTCCGACGCTCTAACCACTGAGCTATTGAGGCCCGCACCTCAACCGAATCGTTCAACTTCGTTGTGTCTCTCTGCCGACAGCGTTGCTACTGCCTATCTCTCCAACTGCAGCGATCTGAACTCGGGATGGCTGCCCGCGCCAGGTACTCGAGAAACGCTTTTCCTGCCAGGAGGAGATTTCTTTACTCGTCTCGTGAGGCTAGGGCAATCCTAGTCCCTTGACAATTCTCCTCCAGGCAGGAAAAGCGTTTCGCGAGTACCTGGCGCGGGCAGCCATCCCGAGTTCGGATCGCCGCAGCCGGACAGCTAGGCAGTAGCAATGCTATCGGCAGTGAGACAAAACGAAGTTGGATCACTTGGTTGAGGTCTGGGTCTCGGTAGCTCAGTGGTTAGAGCGTCAGAGCGCATATCCAAGGCCGTGGGCTCAAGCTCCACCTGAGGTCAAGGATTTTTTCTTTGTTCCCTGTCTCTCTGCCTCTGCGGGCGTACAACGTGACTCTCCTTCTCAAAGGTAACAATAGTTTCAACTCATAGAACAATGATGCCCAGTTTGGGGCAGCCTTCAGAATGTTCCAAAGAAAGAATGAAGTAATTTTTGTGGAACCCTTTTGAAGGCCCGCGCAGTTCATGTGAAATTGGTTTATCCTTTTTATCAAACATTGTGAGCTTTAAAGAAAGATTTCCAAATTTACACAGATCGAAACAAAAGGGGTATGGAAGGCTGACTCCTGGACACCAGCACAAGTTAAAGAGTGGACATTCCAGCGTGACTCCTCAGACCTTTACCAGGACTCAAGTGAAAAGAGGAAAAAATCACACTTCATCAAAAGGGCTGAAACTGATAAAAACCCTCTTGGGTATTTTTTTAAAATCTTTTTCACCCCATTCATGCTCATGTCTGCGGAGACAGTCTGAAAGTCAACTCTTAATTTGTGCTGGTGTCCACGAGTTCGTCATTTCGGCATTCAAAGCATGATGCCCTTTAAGGATAAGGATATTCCTATTCGTCAATTTTTGATCAGAGTATCCAGATTGCAGTTCATCTGTGTTTCTCAAAGCCGCATGTAGCAAAAAAATCCATTTTTGTCCTGGGCGCCATCGTTTGATCGTCACTACCAGTCTTGTACAATGCCTTGAAAACCTAAATGTCAACTGACAGTGGGTTTCGAAGCTCTGGAAGTGTGTAGCTTTTCCATAGGCTGTCTGAAACTCATGGTTGAGAAATGGATTTACACAGGTGTCATGCTGGGCTGAGTGCTGTTAGTACAAACAACCAATACTTAGCATTAGTCAAAGCCTTTCAAGGGGTTCGACTGAAAATCTTAACACAGTTATCAAAAGCTGTCTTTTTCTCTGGTGTCAAACCAGTTGTCTCCTCAAAAGGCTTCCCGTATTTCCTCTTTACAGTGTGAAAATCATGGTTTGTCCATACATGTCTACGGATTGTACCTTTCCTAAGAGTACTACAGTAAGGCAGAGCTGCCATCTGATACAAATTGAATGGTCGCTTTAGGAAGAGGAGGGGAGGGGCAATCCCATTGCTCAAGTGAAGACAGGTTCATTTCAAAAACAAGGGAGAAATGTATTCCACCCTTTAGAAGGGTGACACCAGAAGAGCCTCTTCAGTTGAGAACTGCCATGGTATCGCATCTGTTGTGTCTTTATCGATCGCTTGTTAACATTCGTTGTAGGGGTATACAGAGTAAGAGGGAGAAGCGAACCCAAGTAGAACACAAAGTCTGGGAGAACAAGCTTGGGAGGAGGACTTAGATGTGAGACAAACGACTACAACACGACTGTATCGTGATAGCATGACTAAGCACATACACCACATCTCCTCGTCCCTTTGCCGGAAACATCTAACACTTTCATGCAAGAAGCTGAAAAACAAAAAGGAATGACAGGTCTGCAACTGGTATACCTCTACAATCAGACGGGTTCGTGCTTTGCTGCGACAACCTGCGCAATTTCAACAGTTCAGAGTCCGGAACTGGGTTGGGCCCGGACATTGGCGGAGGATGTTCCTCTTGTTGTTTGCTACTAGTCACCTACCCTTTCGTCGCTGTCACCTCTGGATAGGGCAAGGGTGGGCCATGTGGCTCTTGACTCATCTGCCGTCAGCTGGCTGATCGAAACCTTAGCTCGACGCACTTGGTCGCACTTGGTGGACATGCTGTCTCCAGACATGGCCAATGTCCAGTTTGATGATGTACAACATTGGCCCAGATCGCTCAGCCATCATACGGTAGAACCACTGGTTTGAGCGCACATCACCAACTGCCACTCCAAACGAACTGCCACTCCACTTGCGACACCTCCAGATACTTGGCTTCCCAGTGATCGTTCATGGTCATGTCCAGAGACATCTGAAGAACTCCCCCTCACTGTAGGAATAGTTTGCTCCAGTTTAGCTAAATGTGTGTCAGCCAGCTCCGTCCCAGGAGTGGTGGGACTTTCCCTGGCACTTCAACAAACATCAGCGGCAAAGTATAATCCATCCCTTCATAAGACGCGCAAACGGAGACTTCTCCAGTCACGTAGCCTAGTCTCTCCTCTCCAGCGTAAGTCGATAGCACTTGCCTGGATGTCCTCAGAGGGAGATGAGAAAATGACTTTTGGTAGGTATAGAGTGCGGCCAAGTGGAGGTCTGGCAGCAGTCACCGTTCCACTGAAGATAGAGGGAAGTCTGCTTGACATGGAACTGGATACCAGTGTGGTGGTGGCTAGATCTCTGGTAACTTCTGCTATCTTATGAATACTCTTGTCTAAGCTCATGATCTGATGGATTGAGTCTTCTATACCAGGTTGCCAAGCGCATATGAGAGCGGAAAAAATGTTCTACCGTTCTACATTCTGATTTTCGTTAGCAAACTTAAAATGATTGGCTTTGATAAAAGCCTTATTCACCTTCTCTTTGCAATTAGTAACTTCTCAGTAAAGGTGACAATACACTATCGCAAAGAATGTTATGGTTCAGGCTGAGCGTTGCCAACCTCCAGGAGGTTCCAAAAAAAGAATGAAGTAATAACTGTGGAACCTACTGCCACTGGATTGCAGCAATTCCGGGGATCTAATACATGTACTTGCACGAAGAGGATATTAATGGTAGTGCAGAGCAGGTATTGCATTATCTCTTTTGCCAAGGGAAAGCTGCGATATGATTAGGCATTGGCAGACTTGGGTATACTGCATTTCAGTGTGGGTGACGAACTGGTGCTGCTGCGCCGGGTGCTGCACTTCAGGCCAACCGACCCCTGCTCCATGGGTTGGATCTAACTCACCTTGAACTGAGCAGGATTTCTTTTGATCGGGTGACATGTACATCTGAATCGACTGCACACCGAAGACTTTTTTCTCTCAGTCTCCACGACGATGCAGTATTTTTCTTTTCTTTTTTTTTTTTTTTTGCTGACATCGGTGCCAGGAAGAAAGATTGTGAAGTTGCATTGAACAGGTTGGCCAGTGAGTGAAGAGACAGCTTTGATACCTCGACCTTGATACCGCTGGCCTTTGTGAAGCAGAGTGTGCGGTTATTGGTGATTCCGTGACTTCTAAGCATTGCAGCTCAATTGTTTTGCATCTCAGTGGAAACGAGGTCTGAGTGGCTGGCCAGGGCTGAGTCACTGTGTGGTACTTCGGCCTGGCGAAGAAGACAAGCATCAAGTTTATGGATATTGCATACAACCTGATCAACAACAGCGATGTAGAGACAATCAGAATATTATACAGCAGTAATGACAACACTCGTTGCTGCAGCTAGTGTAGATGGGAGGCAACCCAGCAGATACTGCAGCTGAATGCTAATCACACAGCAGTTATACTACTGCCTTTGCAATCTGTGTAACTACGTTTGTTACGCATGCTCAAGCTTTGCACTGTAAAGACCACCTATCCCGGGTGTGGAGGCTGCAAGCCAGATCCTGGCATCTGTTCGTTTAGCTGAGTAATGATGAAAAGAAATATGGCGGATTTAAACTTTCGTTCACTGCTGTCTTTTCGTTTCCCATGATAATTTACTACTGCGGCATTTGGAGATGTAAGTAGCGGCTGAGTTATGACAAACTTAAGTCAGAGGAACCAGGTTTGAGGAAATGGATTTTGAAGTTCCCACCTTGGCAGCCCACGGCTTCAAATCCTCAGGCATAAATGACAATTTATCCAACTTCCCGGTGGGACTCTGGCAAGAAAATTTAAGTGCAGAAACTTCATACCTTTTCAGGCCCTATTCACTTTAAATAAAAAGCAAACGTGTGAAATCAGCCGTCGATGGGGTAGAACTACCTTTAACTCAGGTAACAACATTTAAAATTTTGCCATGGCACTTACCCCGTTTCAGGTGTGATTTGGCACTACTTGAAAATCTTTACAAAAAGAGTTTTTTCAAACACAAATGGAAAATAACATAGATGGAAAATACAAAAGAGTTAGACATTTTGACGTTCAACACTACATCGTCTTGTTGATCTTTGTCAATAGCTGAAGAGACATCAAACGCTTTCTGAGCACTTAGTAACAAAGGGGGATAAGTCTTCATGCTGTTGACTATGGCGTTGATGCCAAAACGTTAAGGTATTCTGTATTTTCCATGTTTTCAACGTTTGTGCCTGAAAAATTCTTTTGTAAAGATTTACCAAGCAGATGGAAAATGAGGAGTTGTTTACCAACTTGGCGTGAAGACTACTCGGATATGCACTTGAGATGAGTTGAAACAATTGGATGATACAATAATTTGACTGAGCATTTTGACACTAAGATATTTTTTGAAAAATTGTTTCAGTTTGACAATATCAGTTCAGCTCGCTTCTTTGAGATTCTCATGGCAATAGATTAAAAGAGCCTCCCTACATTTCAGTTTCTGTTCTGAGTTTGTTGGTCATTTTTTGGAATATAAACGGAAGAGAAGTCATTGATGTATTCACATCTGATTCGTTTCCTTGTTCCCTCTCCGACTGGCCGCGATCTGGCCTGGTACGACTGAGGAAATGACGCTTCGAATTGCAGGAAATTTCTTGCTCCAGTTTTAATGTTGAACGACAACAAAGAGCCAGTTCCCTTTCTATCTTCACGTGTATGTGTGTGTGTTTGTGTGTGTTTGTGTGTGTGTGTGTGTGTGTTTGTGTGTGTGTGTGTGTGTGTGTGTGTGTGTGTGTGTGTCAAAAAATGACAGGCTCTCCTCCATGCTCAACCCTGGACAGCTGTTTCTGCC
>JAOWAR010165083.1:4718-17106 GCA_028571005.1 Clathrina lutea
CAACATACCTCTCACTTGTGTAGGCTTAGCAACATACCTCTCACTTGTGTAGGCTTAGCAGCATACCTCTCACTTGTGTAGGCTTAGCAACATACCTCTCACTTGTGTAGGCTTAGCAACATACCTCTCACTTGTGTAGGCTCATCAACATACCTCTCACTTGTGTAGGCTTAGCAACATACCTCTCACTTGTGTAGGCTTAGCAGCATACCTCTCATTTGTGTAGGCTTAGCAGCATACCTCTCACTTGTGTAGGCTTAGCAACATACCTCTCAATTGTGTAGGCTTAGCAACATACCTCTCACTTGTGTAGGCTTAGCAACATACCTCTCAATTGGGTAGGCTTAGCAGCATACCTCTCAATTGTGTAGGCTTAGCAACATACCTCTCATTTGTGTAGGCTTAGCAGCATGCCTTTCGCTTGTGTAGGTTTAGCAGCATGCCTTTCGCTTGTGTAGGCTTAGCAGCATGCCTCTCATTTGTGTAGGCTTAGCAGCATACTTCTCATATGTGTAGTCTTAGCAGCATGCTTCCAATTTGTGTACGCTTAGCAGGCGGTAAAAGGAACACACCGCAAATGTTTTGTCTGCCCTTAAATAAAATGAGTTCAGATTTAATAAAAAAGAAAGGAAAGGAAATTCGATCAGGCACGTCCCTCAGTTCCACGAATTGAGCAGAAGATGTCGCAATAGGCTGATGTCATTACATGGCAAGAAAAGGGTATGATTCGTTGGATGGATTAAGAACCACTTCAAGTTCGATGGAAATGGCAATTGTACACGAAAGAATGGTACGTAACAAGAGAGAAAGTGAGGTAAAGGCGACAACAAATAAACACTGCAGGCCATTTTTCAAATCCCGCAGTGTCAACATTAGAGTTATCAAATGGGTGCCTTATACCGAGCGATGACGGTGCTGTGTCCCCCGTTTCTCATGCCAGTGCTGATTCCCTAATCCTCCTGCACATTTATTTGCTCGTCGAAGCCACGGCACTTAGCTAGCTATTGGTCAGTCTTTGAAATGAGCCACTCCTGTGGTTTCACGGGCAAGTGCAAAACGCCTTCGGCAAAGGATTAAGGGGAGTCAGGTGGTGAATACGTGAGGAGTTTGTGTGCACGTTGCACAAGCAGAATTTCATTGTCCGTCTGGAAATAGACCGCACCTCACTCTTGTTATAATGGAAGGGAATTGTCCGCACATGCACTCGAAAACCTGCAGTGTTGCAAAAGTAGACCAGGGATGAACACTTCGGAGCCTCAGAGCAAATGTGTTCGGAAAGCAGAACCTGCAGTGGCCTGCACAATCCCCTATGGCGAAGTTGAATAGCGCGCACTTCGAACCAAAGACTTCAAAATGTTGGCGTTTCAGTCCCGATGGGGGTGGAAACATCAGGTGCTATGCAGACTTCACCCCGAATTCCTCTCCTCGTTTCTCCCCATCAGGTGTCCATTTCACCATGAAAGAATGTAATTTGAATGTGCATAGCCATTCAAAATTATGATACATGTACAACTATCCTCAACTTCCGTATCGTAAACAAAATCACAATCAGCCCCCGCAGACGTGCGAGAGAGAGATAGAGATAGAGAGAGAGAGAGAGAGAGAGAGGGAAAGAGCGAAAAAAGAACGGACGGGCGAAACGGGAATCGAACCAGAGTTATTGGATTTTCGCTCGAATGCTGTACCGACTGAGCTATCCGCCCGATCTGCTAACCACGGAGATTAACTCTCGCTTTCTCTCTCCAGGACTTGCCTTTCCGGCTACTGCGACCCCTGCGGAGTGGCCACCCGCGCCGGCTACTCGGGGGACCCTTAAATTTTTCTGCTTACGATCGCGGAAACTGATTTCGGTTCTTGTAATTCCCCGCAGCTCGCCTTACTGTGCTATTTGAACGAATTCCCGTTTAGTTTGGCTACAGTGTTCAAGTCTTTAAACCACCAAAAGCGTCACCCGCCTAGCTGGCGCGGGCTGCCACTCCATAGGGGTCGCAGTAGCCGGGGAGCTCACGTGCCAGAGAGAGAGAGAGGGGGGGGGGAAGAGAAAGAGAGGGAGAGAGGAAGAGAGAGAGAGAGAGAGAGAGAGAAAGAGAGAAAACGTGAGATAATCTCAATGGTTAGCTAACAGGAGGGATACCTCAGTCGGAAAGCATTGGAACGTAGATGTAAATCCAACTACCCGGGTGCGATTCCCGGTTCGCTTATCGATTTTGTTTTCGATCTTTCTCTCTCTCTCTCTATCTGTCCTATCTTTCTTCTCTCTCTCTCTCTCTCTCTCTCTCTCTCATGTTCCCGGGAGCTGATCGAGATTTCATTTCGGTTATTGTAATTCCCCCTTAAGAGAGCATAAAGCTCATCTTCCTTCGATCTTCGTCAAGCATCATTTGCTATTATTTTGAAAGTTTAAGGCTATTCCGTGGTCGCACTTAAGAGTAATCATGTATCATCCTCCATATTTGGACGGTCTTCGGCGCTTCCTTGACTCGGAATGGGACAGCTGTAGACGCTAGAGTGTGTTGTGCATGTAACAAGCACCCGGGGCCGCGGGGGCCTGCCCTCAGGGTAAACCCTTAACGAGCTGCAGAGCTCGATTCTTGCGCGAGAAAGAGCCGGCGATTCGGAGCGTGACAGTCTCTCTGGGTAGTCTAAGCCGATGTAGAGGGCCGGACCCGTGCATACCTGCAGGTGTGAAGTGAGTGTGAGCGACAAGGGGGAAGTAGACACATTCCGCGCTGCAAGAAACGACTACCAATTGCTTAACGGTCGTTGACTGCAACGGTTTGCTCCAAAGGCGCTGCGTCTAAGGCGACCATGCGGTGAATGCGAGGCGTACGACTTTGCCCGCCGGGCAAAAAATAAGTCTGTATCGCATGTCATCCTAATGATGCGGGACAAAGAAATGGATGACAAGGAGTATCCCTACCCAGAACTAGATGCCAAAGGCGAAAAGCTCATGACGACTGGTTGATTTGGCTTATGATTCCCAGGCAGCACTTTGGTACATGTAAGTATCGATTACCTGCCTTGCTTCTCGTGCGCTTCGCAGTCGTATCCAGAACGCATACATAACATGTGCATGCATCGTTGCAGTTCCAAGAGTTTTCTGTTTGCATGTTTGTGCTGAAGCTGATCGTGCCGTGCACATACCACCGTAGCTGGAGCAAAGCCTCCTGAAAGACTTCGATAAGCCAAACATGTTAATGCATGCTCGCTAGGAAGTACCGCTTAGTTGCGCAAGCTCCGCTACAATGGGTACCGAGCAAGACTCCCTGGGGAGAATTCCAGTAGAATGCACTGCTTCGTTCGGACTGGAGGTCTTGCAAATTGGCGTGTTAACACGAAATCTTCCAAATACAAAGTCCCGCTGGCTCGATGAAGTTGCAGCCAGACCGAGGAGTTACTTTAGCAAAGTTCTCTTCGGACTGCGCGGCCACGCCTAGGGCTTTGTCATAACACGAGCACGCGAAAAATGCGTTGTCGATGTCCTTGAGATCGGCGTGGGGCACCCGTGTCGTGACTGGTTGTTTTGATTCAGAATGTAGCAATTACGGGAAGGCATTGAAACCTTGGAAAGGTCATTGCAAGGACGTACTGCTGTCCCCAGAAACACGCATTGAACGTTTCAAGCGCCGCTCATTCACCTTCCAGAATTAAGCTCATGCAGTTTTCTTCCCGGCTACGACAGACCCATCTCGATTCAGGCAATTGAATACTGTGATTCATTTTCAGCAGGAAAAACTGTTCTTCATCCATCAATCTTTTCAAGTTGGTAGCAATAGGAGAAGGGAATAACTTATGCAGCTCAATCAAGTCACAATTGGGAAGAACCGATGGCATAAAGTTCGAGAAGCTTGCGAAAATAACACCAAACAGTGGAATGGAGATTGATCGGCCCAGCAGAAGTAACAGTAAGTGGAACATAATAGCAGAGCATCCAGGGAGAGCGTTTTTGCAAGAGATGATAAAGATATATTGGGCTTTAGTGCTTTGACGGAAAAATTCTCAAGAAAGCTTCGGAAAGCTTTAATTTAAAGAATACTTCACCTCTGTTCAAAGAGGTCAAAAAGTTTGTATATCCGGCGGGATAGTTCAGTGGTCCGCTCGTATAGGGAGTCTGAAATTCTGAGTTCACAGTCAAAAGAGTCCGCCCGCGTTAGCGCCGGATGTTCTCAGCGCTGCCGAGGAGGACATTTTAAAAGTGCTCCAATTCAGATCGAAGAACATCTCGATGATTCTCGACGACTTCGAATAGGTTCGAGGTTCCTCCGGCACAGCCCAACGAGCGGGCGCGAAGGGGTCTTACCGACCGGACGGTCTTGATCCGAGGGCGCTTGAGCCGCACGGACGACAGTGGCACTGCTTAACGGTCTTGTACCTGAAAGTTTTCAGCGTTAGCCGTCTGGCGACTTGATCGACGCACACCAGCCGAACCTTCTTCACTTCGTAGCGACGCACGCTGCAGCAGCGGCAGCGGTCGTTCGTTGGGAACATGAAGACGCCGTTGGAGAGGACGTGATCGTCGGACGGCACCTGCCTGGTGAAGCAGGACCCAGCGCAGCCTCCGACGTCGACGGTGTAGTTCACGCAGCCGCGGAGACGGAGGACGCGTCGTCGCGGCTTTCGGCGGCAAGTTTTCGGCAAAGAAGAGCGCTTGTTCTGACGAACGACGTCACTTTTTGCTGTTTCGTTCCTCTCCGTCCTCTCACCCGGCTGGACAGTGATTTTCCAGCTTCGAGCAGGAAGTGTTTCTTCTTCGACTTCCCGCTCCAACTCTGGGGCTGCATTTGGCTCGGAAAGCCTGCTTGGAGGAGGTTTGGTGAACGGACCGTCCTGTGGTAGGCGTCTGAGGGGGTCGATCGGTACTCTGCCTCCGCGGTCTTGAAGGAGATTGGGCGATGTCTGAACTGGAGTGTTGTCTCTTTTCGTCAGCATCACACCGCGACGGATGCGATGATCCAACTCGCCGTTGCTCATCAGTCCTAAGGGCCGGAGAGGCTTGGAGAACACAGCCGACGTGAAAAGGACGACCACAGCGACGATCAAATATCTTGCAAAGTATGCCATGTCGTAGAGCGGGTAGAGATGAGAGACGGCGCTTCTTCGAGGTCAGAAGATTGGAGGGCAGGAAGACCCGGAAACTATAAACTGCTTCAAGTCGGGAAAAGTCTTTGCAATTTATAGCTTTCGGTCTATGGCTGCCACCCATGTCTTGCAGTGTTTGTGCATTGGTGTTGAGAAGACGTCCACGTCCTCTAGGCCACTCGCGACAGTCCGCTGGCTCGTACCGGACGCGGGGAGCCGGACAAGGAGAAAGTGGAGGGCACCATGAACCGCCTCCTGAGGAGCAATTCCCTGCCACCGATTGAGGGTGTCAGTTCGAAAGGAGGCTGGCCGAATGCCTACTTGGGAGATCGTAAGGAGCAAGGAGGTCTAGACATTCTCGATTTGGCCAGCCGGTAGCGCGAGCGCGCGCTACACCAAAATGCCATGAGTCTCACTTCCGCGTTCGACGGCGTGACGTGTTCGTGTACCGTGACTGAACAGAGCCTGGTGCCTTGACTGAACAGAGTGCGTGGTCGGAACTCGGGAAGTCCTCCTAACACGAAGGCACCAGAGGCATTTTTTGTCAATCTTGCCTGGAGCATGCATGGAAGCTGCAACATTTTCTCTGAGCAACCCTGATGGCTAAAAAAAAATTGAGGCAAGTCTTGGTACGCCCAAACTGCATAATATATCACTTCTCCATAGCACTTGGCATTGGCGGCTTGACCACGACAATGAAATTACACAGATTTCTTGCAGGCTGTGGTTTCCGTCTGTCCAAGGAACTTGCAGCGGGAGCACAAAACCCGCGGTTGACGGGGAGAATAGAACAACTCCAACTCAACTTTGCAAGGTTGTCCTTCAATGTCAGCGCTTACAAGTGCTATTCATCATTTGGCAGAAGCCGTCCACGCAGAGCACGGATTGATTCTGTTGGAATTCCACCCGAGTCGCGCTCACGGTCAGGAGACCTTTTCTTTTGTTCCGAATCATATTCCAGCGTTTTTTTCTGTCCAATTTCGTCGTTCGCATCGCCAGCCCTTGAGCTTGGCATTCTCCTGCCGGCGGCGTGTGGTTTTTTTCCTAGAGTTCAAAGGCGCTAAAAGGCCTCTTCTCCCACACAAAAGATGTGCCTTGCATTGTTTACTCCCCTGTTGCCCTCAGCACCTCTTTTCGTGATTATTGCCTAACCAAACGACTCGCTGCCTTTGTCACACTTCATGCAAGTGACTATACTGTCTTTCCTGTCGCTTCGCATGCAAGCAAACCGTGGATACCTGTGGAGGCCGTGTGTGTGGGGATGGACCAGGGACTGTGCCTGTTGATGAGATCATCTTGAAACACAAAGGTGAGAGGTTCAAGCTCGTAGTCTTGGTGCTATAGCTAAACCACATAATTTCACTAAAGTTGAAAGCTGTATCTCGAACGTCGGATTCTTTGGAGCTCGAGGAGGCTGGAATCAACTTCTAAGCTTCAGAGAGGTCAAATTTGCTGGGTGAAAATATCGCCGGCTATGCCTTTCCGATTTTGGCTTTCCAATCAAAGAACAAGGTTATTCTTGCTTCAAGCGAGAGGGGACAATTTCTAACCTACTCGTCGCTTTTATCCCGGAGGCGTTTCCAACCTCATTTTTTTTCTTTCGCATTCGAAAGGGTCTTTTTCAGAGGAGCTTAGCTCGGGGCTGATTTCAAATGCCGGTTGGTGGATGTTTAAGTTTCGTCTCTCGACCTGCCTTCAGGCAATGCGGTAGGTAGAACTGGATCGTCCGCTCCTTTGCTGGTCGCCATGTTGGAGCCATGTCAGAAGGAGAGCCCCAAGCATTCCCGCCAAGTGCCCTTCTTGAAGCGACTTTAATGCGCACGTACGGATCATCTTCATGAATATTCTCTTGCACGGGCTCGACACGCGTGTGTTCGTCTTCACAAAGCGCCGCCTTAGACTGCGCTGGCCTCCGTCAGTAATTATCATTGTACTCATCTTGCATACCGCGTGGTTAATCGTGCTTCTTTCCCTGACTCTCAGCTCATTGATTTCGGCGTCTCTCTGCTTGCTCCTGTACGATTCTGATTAGACGTTGCTGTCATTCTACCAACTTTGTCGGCTCACCAAATTCCGATAGTACCTGCACAACAAAGCTTGGCTCTCGAATTGTCATAACAAGGTGGCTCTCTCGCGCAGGCAATCGAACGAGCTTCCTTTACTTCTGTCTGGACATTTCTCCAGGTTTACCATTCTCGACCGAGACCAGCTATTTGTGGTGTCTTATATAGCCAAGATACTTCTTCCGTTTCCAAATTTACAGTCTGTTCCTTTTTCCACTGATTGACGATTGCAAACAACTTTATGAAACCGGACCACTTTCCCGCCGGGGGTCGGGCGACGCAAGAGCCCCACTGGGAAAACGCACCTACATTATTGTCTCGGTGGGAATGGCGATTGTTAGGTAAGAGACGAGCGATTCTTGTCCTGGGGCAGACCCCATGAAACAACCTGTCTTGCTCTGCTTGAGCTGAAAGGCAGAATTACTAAAAAAAAACGGAAATTAATCACAGATCGCGCGACGCACCAAGAAAACATTCCATCCAGCCCGCTGAACCTATGAAGAGCCTCTCGACCTTCTCCTGCAAGTAGTTGGCTTCACAGCGGGACAGGTGACTCCGGGGCAAGATATTTGTGTACAGGTGCGTGTTTGAGGCCACAACAAACGCAATAAGCCATAGCTTTGTTTCTGTTCAATTCCGGATCAATCCAAAGGTCACCCCACCAAGCCGAAGAACACTCATCTTCGTTTTAATGACGGTGTCATGGACTTCTCACGATAAGATATTGTTTATCTCAAACTAAACACCTGCTAATCTCTCATGAACATTCAGTTCAACTCTAGTTCAAGGCGGTTGAAACAACACTATAGTTGGGCACGGAGCAGGATCACTGTTTCCTCATCATGGCTCTCAAGATGGTTCCTATCGGCTTGTCGAAACAATGAAAACTTGTGGGATTGGTGTTAACGGCAAAGGTGCAATACATTTGGTCGCTTCGCCTTTAATCAGTTACTCCTGCGCAGCTCATTACGTAGGAGTTTGACTTGTGTTTGCAGCGCAGGTGATGCGCACCCCTTCAACAAACGTTTTATCCTCGGCTATGAAGAGCACTCGCCGTCGACGTCTGCAAGTTACACGCGTAGCGTTCTGTCTCAAGATAGACGCCAGAGACCCTCTTCCCGCCGCGGGCCCAGTCGTTCGCTAAAAGGAACGAGAAACAGACGTTAAAACGCATCGGTTTGCCAGTAGCCCCCGGGGATGAACGTCCCCCTAGCTCCATGATCATGATTGAATCGCGTGTTCTCGCCCCTAACTTATCCACAGCCTGCCCAAAAGGAAAGCGGCTTGTTTTGGGCCAACGATAGCTTGAGGAAAGCGTTAAAAAAAACCTGTCGCTTTGCCTGTCTAGGTTTTAAGGGTGATCGGAAGCAATGGCAGTCCGACTTGGAGGAGATGGAAGAAAGAAGAAAAAACTCGTTTGCAAACTGTCCCCCGAGGTTTTTCAGGTAAAACGCTCAATTGGGTCGTTTTCCGAGGAGGCAAAAGCCGGCTGGACAGGTGGACGGATGATCTCTGCGAGCTTTGTCGAAGGATTGTAAGATTGAAAAATCTACCCTCGCAGCTTTCCCGGAGACATGCAATGATGCATTTGCCAGTGTATCTCCTGCTGGGATAATTGAACCCTGGCCCCTATCACCAGGGGGCTTGAATTGTCTTCCATGTGTCTTCCTCTAGCTTCTTCTGCAGCGGTCACGGCAAGCTCCCATTGTTATTTGCTCTATGCCGCCCGAACCGAGCACTGGGTTTTATCCTTCCAAAATATTTATTTTGAAATTTGACATCTTGTTACCTGAATCTAGATGTCCAAGTATGTCTACGCCGTAGGTGTCAGAAAGATTCCTCTCCAGTCTTCAGGAAATGTTGCAATCGTGTATTTCGATAAAAGCCTATTTGTTTGTCCTTTGTGAATCGGAAGACATCCCACACACCGAGCAAGGGAGAAAAATCCGTTGCTCTTTCAAGAGCACTTCCCCAGATCCACATTGGAATTCCTCCCCAGCGTTTCCTTCGAAGCGTATTCCACCGGCCTAAGCAAGTACGTAATAGAATTAAAAGGAGAATGCCGGACAATGGAGGTATTTTTACCAAAGTGCCGATTGCGACAAGTGCCGGCTTAAATTGTTCCAATCTGCACCCCTTGGAGCAGGCCAATTTCAGACTTACTCCACCCCATGCAAAAAGAAAATTTGAACATCGCAGGAAGAAGATTGCATTTGTGGACTAATTTTGGTCGCAGCCGAGCTACCTCTGGTCGCCAACCGTGCCAAAAATACGAAGGAGCAACGGACATACAGGATGGAATAGGAAGAACGGGCTGGTCTAAGTTAAAGTTGACGTTTAAAGCTCTTGCGCGCGTTAGACTTTCAGACCAATCGAGCGTAATTTCGTTAGTGCAGTGATGGGCTATACCCAATACAACGCTCTCTCAGGGTCTTCGGACGCCTCTCAGTTCATCGACGACGCTCTGAGACTGTTTGTTTTTCCGTCAGTGTTTCAAAGTCCTGTCTGACCTTATCCGGCCATCGGAAATTGCAATCGGCTCAGTTCTTTCAAAACATGCCACGCTGAAAGGAATCTCGAATTACGTTGCGCATGCTTGGAGTAGATTCACTGCGGGTTTCGCGAGGAAAGGGTCTTTTTCCGCGTTGTGGTGGCGTGGACAAAAGAGCGGCAGTCCCTCGTTTGCATTCGTTCGGACGTTATGGCGTTGTAAACGTGGCTCGAGCGATCGACCGCCGTGACGTGCACTTGTACTTGAACGTGACACAGAGAAGCTTAAGAGTGGTTGAGCCGAGTTGTCACTCCTTGTAAAGGCGTATTAACGTGTGCATCGGCAGTTCGTTCCATGGCACCTGCCTACTCTGGCGTCGACACTCTGCGGTCCCCGCCGAGACTTAGTGGCAAGACGGTTTCGTTTTGTTCGCCTTTATCTTGGACACTTACTCCAGTTATGCTCATTTTCAAGAGCCGGCTTGTGGGGTGTTTTGCATATGAAAATGAGAGTCTTGAAGGTGAGGTTCGATTTTCTATAGCGTGCGGTTCTTCGCCTCTTTTTTGCTCTTCGTCAGGGTACAGATTGCCTACATCCGTGCCCTCAAGGTCGTTAAAATAGTTGATCGTCGACCACTCAATTGTTGGCCATCGGGAAGTCGGGTGGCGGACCTGATGGCCGACAGGAAATAGCAAAAAATTCCAACCTTCCTCACTGCAGACAATTGAACGACCTTCTCCCGCAAAGCAGTGGCAATCATCGTCCATCATGCTCCCACATTCCGCCACGGAGCGATATGAATTTTATGAAAACCAATTGCTTGGGTAATTCGGATTCAGGCGGGATCGAGCTTAAAAAAGGGACGAGCGACTGCGGTCGAAGGAAATACATGATAAGCTCTGTGAACGCTAGAGATCTTCTACGTAGAGGACACATACAATCGATACAGGCGGTTTTGAGTGACATGAACTTGTCTGTCGCCTAATCTTCTCATGGTCTTGATTTCTGCTCTTCTTCTTGTCGTTAGCAGCTTTTGATTATTTTCTTTATTCGAAGTCTAGAAAACGAGCCACGTCAGGCATCGCCCTCCCCTACGTCGGCGCCCTCACGTTCATCATTCATTTTTTATCGGATTCATTCAATAGCAGAAAGCTGGAATCTCTCATTCCTCGACGGGCAGCTGTCGGAACTCTTCAACCCATCTCTACTTAGTCTCGCCAGGCTTAGAGTAGATCTCCTGCCGATGCGAATGAATTCGAATCAATACATCCTTCCACAGACTTCCTGCAAGGGCCTGATCTCAGAGTTTCGGCGTCTATCCATCTCCTTACTGTGTGGATAATGTTTGGAAGAACACTAACACCTGCGCACGCAAGAACAATACCTTTTTGCCTTGAAAAATAAAACAATCTAAAATACTGCCAGGATCCACGGCAAACATCGACCAAGCGCTGGAGGATGCGAAGAAAATCCAGCACCAAGTTCTAATCAGGTGAATGTAGATCGATCAATCGGAATTAAAGGATGACCAATATTGAAATTGTGCTCTGAATAATTGCAAGTGAGTGAGTGCAGAGTCCTTCAGATACATAGCTTTACCTGAGTCCAATCATGTCTCAGCAAAGGGCTGGGATGTAGGTTTTCTTTATGTTTTCGTTTGTTTGCCCAGTTGTACTTTTCGTTTCGCTCCTCTCGGCTGCAAGCTCTTTCTTCTTAATTTTCCAGACTTCGCTTTTTCGAGCTTTTACGGCTAATCCATTAAGAAGATCAGATCAGTTTGCTGTGTTCCTCTCCTGGACCTTCCAGGAATTCTATGGTAGATTTAATTCCTTGACTGACCCGTTACCGAACTTAAACCAAGTTTGCCTAAGGTGAACAGCGCGCTGGTCTTAAACCTTAAAATGATCTTCCCGGTTTCAAGCGGCGAGATGGTTTGACGAGAGGTTTTTCCCCACGAGCCAATTCATCCTGCTACCTTCTAATTTCGCCGCGTTACAGTAGACCGATTGTGTAATTTGAACGACCTCCGAAAATTGGGTCTGGCGCATTTCCACTAGATACCACGTTAGCATTTCCCACGGGTGCACGTTCTTTCCTAAAACAAAAAGAAACAGCGGAAGGTGAATTGAAGGCCGCGTTTAATTTTTATTGATATTCTCACGATTCTCTCTAAGGCTTTGGCAGCCATTGTTTTGGGCGAAGGCCACATTTTGGCCATATTCTCAAGCTCTGTTCAGTCGTTGTTAGGAGGTGCTCTCTCTATTCACGAGAGCCGCTTCGGCGAAGCATTACGCGTCCCCGAACTGATTCAGCTTGCTAATTCTCGCCGCCCCTAGCTGGCTGCGCCTCGACTTCCGTCGGCATTGCCAGTCCCCCGTCTCCGTTGTGCGATTTCGCGAGTTGCGAATAGTTGCAAAAACAAAAAAAAACAAGCAGTAGTGGATGCATTAGGTGAATATCGCTGTCTTCCGGTATAATTGTAATACTTCAACTGGGTCAAAAAGTTGACAAGTCGATATAATCTTCATCCATACGTAAGCGGCTATACCTTAGGCGAGGTCGTATCGGGTTTCTTCCCAGTGTATGAATTTTCCCAGTTCTAAAGTTCCTTGTGGTAGTGTTGGGGGACTCGGGATGAAATTATGTTACACGCTTTACTTCCGTTAAAGGGACACTGTGACGGAGCCTGCGGCTTTGAAAAACGTATTACGCTTTTCAAAGTCGCGGTGCTGGCACCGAGTGATTACGCAAGAAT
>JAOWAR010165084.1:0-10204 GCA_028571005.1 Clathrina lutea
TATCGTACTTCGTGCAGCAACAGACGGGCACAGTGCCACTGGCAGCTGGATCTGCAGGAACTGTCTCAGCAACGACGAAGTGACACTTCGCCGAGTGGACAATGCTGGTATTGTCCAGCCGCTGTGACGGGTACACTGATAAGGTAGCCTTTTCTCAGTTTTCTAGCCAAGACAGTGTGTACCCGGTTGGCCCTGGCGTACCAGGTCAGGGGCTACCCGGTAGAGCAAAATTCCTAGCTACATCACTGATATCGTTGCCCTTCTTTGAGTCGGTGCTTCCATCGACAGCACTCCACGGGTGCTCACTAATTTCTGGTGACAGACTCATGTCATCCCGGCTCGACGTCTCTTCCGTGCGACGCAGCTGATCGACATGCCTCCACAGACGAACGTCGGAGAGGCAAACAACATACGATTTTGGTCCACGACGTTCCACAATATTGCCCATACACAATGCCGCGGTGTGAACGTCTCGAGCGTTGACAGTCTCACCGACGTAGAACTCAGCGAAGGGTCCCATTCGACGATCGACTTGCTCCGCTTGTCGTTTTAGTACTGACAACTCCACGGTTGGGCATAGTTACCCGGTAGAGCAAGGAACTCACTAAATTCTGCACTGGTGAATTGCGGTCCGTTGTCAGTGACCAAACTGACAGGTAAACTGAAACAAGCGAACACATCCTTAACAGCTGTGATTGTTGCAGCGGCTGTGGTGGAGAACATCGGCAAGATTTCTGGCCACCTAGAGTGCGCGTCAACCTTCACCAAAACCTCTTGCCCTTCTTTAGTTGCAAAATCAGCATGCACGCGATACCACAGCTTGCCTGGCCACATCCACGGCATCACGGGTGCGGCTGTTGGCACTGCATGCGCCTGCTGGCAATTTGCGCACTGCCGAACCAGCGTGTCTTTATCACCATCAATCGCCTCCCACCACACATGGCTGCGAGCAACTTCTTTCATCCTCACTATACCGGGCTGTGCGACGTGCAGTTCGTTGAGAACAGCGTCACGAAGAGGCATCGGCAGGACAAGACGTAAACCCCAGAAAAGGCAGTCGTCCTCTGCAGTCAACTCCCATCTCCTGTCCCAGCACGGGCGGATCCGCTCGTCGTCACCCATCTGCTCGGGCCAGCCTGTCTTGACGAAGATCAACACCTTCCATAGTAGTGGGTATCGCCGTGCCGCACCTTTCTCATCTTGGGCGAGCACCGGCATGCTCTCAAGCTTCAAAGAGTAGATGTTGTACAAATGGTCCACATCACGCTGTGTCGTGGCTGGCAGTGGTAAATGGAATAACGCATCTGCCCAGGCGTTCCGATTGCCGGGAAGATACTGCAGATTATAGTGAAAAGCTAACAGAATGACTGCCCACCTCTGCAGTTACTGTGCAGCCAATATCGGCACCGCTCTCCTTGGCTCAGGGATATACTGCAGCGGCTTGTGGTCCGACTGGATGATGAAGTGCCACCCGTACAGAAACAGTCTGAAGCGTTTTAGACCGAAGATGATGGCGAGAGCCTCCTTATCTAGGTGTAAGTGGTTCTTCTGGTGAGCGTTCAATGTCTGGCTTGCGAGCGCAATAAGCCGGTTCGACCCGTCATCGAATGCATGCAGAAGCACGACTCCCACACCATACGGCGAGGCGTCCGCCGCCAAAAAAGTGGGCGGTCTGGATCGAAATGTGCCAAATACGGTACAGACGTGACGGCCTTCTGGATCGCTTGCAACACCTTGTCACAGTCAGCGGTCCAGTTGAAGGACTTCTTGGCTGACAGGAGTGCGTTCAGCGGATGTGCAAGCGTCGACAGGTTTGCGACGAACGGGGCTTGGAAATTCACCATTCCCAGCCATGAGCGTAAAGCTACAACGCCTTGTGGTACAGGCGCCGCGACAATTGTTTCCAAGTGCTCACCGGTCGGACGCATATCCTCCTTGCTCAACTGGCGACCCATGTACACGATTGACTCTTGACCAAAGAAACACTTTGGTAGCTTCACGCGCAGACCATACTTCTGAGAACGCTGGAAAAGAGTGTCCAGGTTGCGATAGTGTTCTTCATCCGTACGTCCGTAGACGAGCATGTCGTCCATGATCTTGCATGTCATCTCCAGCCCTGCCGTCACTTCCTAAATGACTCTCTGCCAGATTGCTGGGCTGGACGCAAGGCCAAATGGTAGACGGGTGTATCTAAGCAATCCCTTCGGCGTGTTAATTGTCACCAGCTCTCCAGATGCTTTGTCCAGCACCAGCTGCTGGTACGCGGACTTCAGGTCAATCTTGGTGAAATATTGGCCGTGGGCCAATCCGCCAAATGCTTGCTCCACCGTCGGGATCGGGTGTTAATCCATATGTAGAGCAGGGTTCACCGTGATCTTATAATTGCTGCAAAGCCGCACCGATCCGTCTGCCTTGGGTACGCACACCAGTGGTGTGGCTCACTCAGAAAATCGGTTCCAGGATACCGTTGTTCTCCATTCGCTCAAGCTCCCAGTGCACGGCTGGACGCAGAGCGAATGGCACTGGTCTCGGCTTGCAAAACCGAGGCACCGCGTCTTGCTTCATGTGCAACTTGGCGTTAACCCCACACACCGTGCCAAGCTCCTCTCAAAATACATCCGGGTAGCGCTCCATCAAGTGTGCGGGGTTTGCCACCTCCACAGCGTTCACTTGACGCACTGCCGCCGCAGTCTTCAGGAACAGCTGCTTCCAGTCAAGACACAAGACCGCCAACCAGTTGCGAACCAGAAGTGGTAGTGAATCTCTTTCCGCACTAGTGACTATGATAGGCAAACAGGCCTCCTGGTCCTTGTAAACGACTTGGGCCGTGAGCTCAACCGCCAGTTCAATCTTGTGGCCTCCAAAGCTGCGCAACAAGTACTGCGGCTTGCGTAACGGTACGTGTGCGAATAGCTTGTCATACTGCTTCTTCATCATGACGGTGACTGACGCCTCCGCATCCAGCTCCATCTGAATGGGCGCGCCGGCGATCGTCACGTCCACCGGAATGTTCTTCCCTGACTCGCTGCACTGGTGGATCGTCCCAATCGCTGATCCGAACTCGTCATGATCACTGTGCAAGCTGCCTCCCCCTTCGACGGCCTTCACCGACTTTGCCTTCGTCTTCCCTTTCCCTTGCGAGCCTCTTGACTGTAGTTTGTTCCGACACTTGTGGCGATAATGGCCCTTCTTTTTGCACCTATGACACGTCGCATCGCATGCCGGGCAATCTTCAGCTCCTGCTGCATGGTGCCAGCCACCACGGTTGTCACACTCTTCCTTCTTCGAAGAGCGCAACGATCCATGAGTCTTACTCGTGAAGCATCTTGCTGCTTTGTTTCCTGGCGTCCGTGATGCCTTCCCCCTCAATGAAATACTCAAAACTCCGCTTCCATCATGCCCATCTCAGCGATACTTCATGGGCAGTCTCAGTCACGTCAAAAACGGGGAGCAGTCGCTCTGCCATCTCTACACCTTAACCCCAAACGAAAAAAAAAATACCGTTGTCGCCAATGTAGTGTCGACACACCAAACAACAACAGACTTCAGTCAGTAGTTTCTGAGACACGGATAATCTTCTAGAATAAACCAAGTGACACGTAGAGAGAGGTATAAGAAGCACAACCAGCGATGACGAATATTAATGCCGGCCATTACCATGGTGCCCAGCTAGTAAGGTGGCTTCGCACCTGCAGCTATCAAGTCTAAAGGGAAATACACAGTACTGGTATAAAGTACCTCAAACACTACACACAGCAAATCAAGCCTTCTTGATATCGACGGATCCAGCTGCAGGCAGTTGCCCTCGTTGTTCCCAGAAAACTCGCTGAACTGTCGCTGGGAAAATTTTGAAAAAGCAGAGTTCATCCATGCCCTTTTGGCTGCATACTCTGAAGACAGAGTATCTTTGTTGTTCCGTTTGGTGCAGACGGGCAGGAGTTCGTAACAGAAATTGCAAGGCTCTTTCAAACATATGGGAACAGTACAGCCATGAAATCGTTCACCCTGACTGCAGCGTCGACCGCGCCCTTGCTCCTGCTTCAGAAGCCACACAAATGGTCAAAGGCAAAAGACCACGCAAGATGCCCCAACCGCAGACTGACATGATCCGCAAGACCCTGGTCAGTGTATTGTGCCATGACATCCGAATCGCAGCTGGGCCCGCAGGTTCAGAAGAGGCTAGCCATGCTTTAGCTAGAGTGTTTTTTCAACACAGATCCCGAAGCGGTTATCCTGGTGGACACATCTAACACCTTCATCAATTTGAACAGGCAACTTGCATTGCTGAACAGCCCAACTCTTTGCCCTGCACCGGAATATTTCACCATAAAACATCTACAGGGGAAATGCTCCTCTTTTTGTAGGTGGCAAAGTCCTGTTCTCGCGCGAGCGTACAAGGCAGGGTGATAGCTTGGTGTGGCAATGTTTGCCATTGCAGTGCGTCCCATCATCGATAGGTTTACCACAGCCGAAGGAAAATCAAGTTTGGTTCGCCGACGACCCCGCTAGTCGTGGCAAGCTGCTTGCAGTGCGAAGATATTGGGATGCACTATCGCAGTATCGCCCATTGTTTGGCGATTATGTGAAAGCCAAGAAATCATGGCTTTTTGTGAAACCCAAGACTTTTTCTCAGGTGACTGACGTATTCCAAGGGACTTGTTCACCCGCTCCCACATCACGGCGCAGGTTGACCAATGGAAGAACGAACTCACTAAGCTGATATAGCTGCTGTTCAGGCGTATCTTGCCTTTTGCTCCCTAACACAGGGGTGTGTTGGCTGATGGACTTACCTGTCACGGACTGTGAAGGACATACACGACTCACGGAAGTCACTTGAGTAGGTCATTTAGCACAACGTTCTGCCATTTCTAAGGGGTCACAGCCCACCAGGCTAATAGGGCAATTCAGCTGACCACCCCCACACATACTTCGGCGGCAGTGGCCGGCAGTCGAAATGCGCGTGGACCAAGATAATTATTTTTTCTCCCTCATCTGGTTCATTTCCTGGCGAAACGCCCGACTATGTTAAATCAAGAGGCAGTACGACAGAATCGGCGTGAAACAAAACCGTACTTTGACTGGGACAGAACCTGAGCTATGGCCGATAATATTTTGGGCTGTTGACGCACTATTCACGGCGATAGAATTTTTCGTGGACGGTCAGTGCATGGTGTATTTCAGTGGTTGCATGATCAAAGCCATGCAGGGGATTCCGATTTCGTAGGTGTTCTAGTTGGCGGAAAGAACTGCTCTCCCTCTCCTCTTCAAAAGTCACGGTGGATTGCCAAAGAAGTCTAGGACGCTTTGTAAAAGATTACCGCCAGTCATCTTTAAGCCTTTTGTGATTATGCAAGCGGGCAGGGATGAGCAGGGGATGGCGCTGTCAGTTTTGCCTGGTCTGTTCTGGTAGAGTGCCAGCTGGAGGAAAGGACAATATTTCAATATATGGTACATTTTGCATGGGAAAGCGAGACCGCCGGACATCTGGCCCGGCTGCGAATTTGCAGAAGATGGCATTTTTCTGACGACTGCGAGGCTGACATCAAGAGCGAAGTGGAGGAGGGAGAGCGGGGGTCCGCTGTTTTTTTGCGAAGCGATGGTTTTTGAGAACAGCCCTTCAATTGATGCATGTGGGTAATCTTGCAAGGCCTTGGCAGATGATTTGCTGAAGCATCTATCTGCCTCAAGAATGCACGATAAGAAACAACAGCGCACAGTTAATTAGAATGGCTCACATTTCTTTTGGCTTCGTAGTGTCAGCATTCTGCCGTATGTTTGTTGCTAGCTCGGTCCCTCTCTTTCTCTCTGTCTCTCTCCCTGACTTGATGAATACCAGCTCGCAAGGCCCCAGTCCGTTAATCATCTTCTTTGGCAACGCTCTGGAAGGATACCAGCTTCGTTTCTAATCAGAATGAAATCATCAAGCATACTGCTGGAAATGGACACCGCTTCATACATCTCTCCAGAAGTGGTCTCCAGCATTCGAATGATGGCAGGAAGAGTGCTTGAAGAGCAAGTTGTCCGACAGCAAGCTGCGAGTAAACTAACAACAACAACTTTCGTGATTATATCAGGTCTAATGACTTTAATTTCCTTCACTGAAACCACACCATGGTCAGGAAATCTACTGGACGATTGGTTGCTGCCTTTCTTTTTTCACCAGCAATGTCTACATTTCCACACACACACACACACACGCGCGCACACACATCTAACCACCACTCGAACATTAAAAAAATTAAAGTGATAACTCATTGAACTTCAGTGAGGCATAACATCTTTAGATGTGCTGTGTTGCTGTTGTTTTCATGCGTATGAACTTGTTTTTGAGGACTTGGGATAAAAAGAAAGATCTCATTGCTGTAACTGGAGACATATGGCAATGTTTGACTATGTTTAATCAAGTTAGGCTGCGCGTGATATCTCTCGATGTCTACAAATCAAGCGATTAATGGGATATCGACCAATGCCGGCCAATATCTTTCAGAGAGAGTCGTCAACCGAGTCATTCTTGTTCGTTCTTGAACGCTCAAGCCTCGATTTTCTTTCTTTCATTCCAACTTTGCTCCAGTCTATCGTGATCTGCAGCCTTCGCACACCCCTCCTGGCTTGGCATACCTGCCACCTTTCACCTGCAGCTTTCCACCACTTTGATCACGCAGAGCGTTTCTTGATCTAGCGATGCGCCCTTAAGATGTCTAGAGTGCACTTCACTCGCCCACTATAGCATTTGTTCATCCCTGACTGTATTCACTGACTGTATTCACTTAACTGTATTCACTTGACTGCATTCACTTGTTCATCCCTGACTGTAATCACGTGCCAAAAAAGCCTTCAACCTCAGTTACTCCCCTCCCCTCCTTCTTGACGACAACAATGGCTGCCATCACAGGGATTGCACACAACAGATTTCTATCAAGCTCGCTGATATTACCTGATATCAATCGGACACTGCACCTCGCTAGACATATAGGGCACAATTTGACATTAATAGGGACTCAACTGACTTTCGTCTGACCATTGTACGTATCTAAACCCTTAGAAGTACTTCTTTTTTTTTTTTACAAAAGGGGGCAACAGCCACATTTTCCAACTGTTTATTAGGGCCACCTTTGTGTACCAACCAGGTGAGCATGAGGTAGCCAAAGGCTATCTAAAAGTTGATTACAGCCAATTTCATTGCAACTGAGCTTGTGAAAATGCCACTGGAACAAATTTTACATATTGATCTAAATGCAGAAATCTGGGTGAAAATTGTAAACGTTCAAGGTCTGCGCATGCAACATTGAACACAGTGACCCCCCTCTTTTGTTTTCAAAGATAACCACAATGACTTAAACTTCCACTAACATGAAGATGAAGTTGTACTGTCCATTATTGTTTAGCCTCCGCAGGAGCCTCCTCGAAAAGACCCTTGTTGATCTCCATTTCTTTTTGTCTTCGTTGATTTTAGGCAATGAGGAATCCGCCCCTGTTGAGCCTGAACATCAGGAGGTTGTTCAAGGTCAAGAATTCACAGTGGCCTGTCGGACATCGAATAAATCAATTCATCTACATAAAGTTGTTGATGGCTTCAAGGAGAATCTAAACTCCTCATTGGTAGTGATGAGGTATTCTACCAGTGGACTTTTCAATTTCACATGTGGCAATGGGCAAGGGGTTGTACGCGTTATTGGTGGGTTCTGGCTTGTGATTGCATTGTTAGCTGTCTAGAATCATCGAATGCTGATGAATTGTAGGCTTACAGGATTATCTGCAACAATCATTTGAAGTGATTATACAGTGGAACGGGCCGATGGCCACCTATCTTCAAATGGAGATAAAGAATAGAGTAAGTTCTGACCCTTGGGCTGCCTGTTCCGGACTTTTGGGCTGCAGTTTCGCATTTGGACACCAGATTCTAGGCACCTAAAAGCTTCAGCCGTGTACATGCATGCATGTATGCCGTGGTGTGGCATGCGTTGCACATATGCATGATCGACGCAATCTTGCGCCGTGCTAGATACATCGATTTGCGTGATGACATCAACATTCAGAACAGGGAACCAATCAGCTGCCAGGAAATCCTTCACAAAACTTATTCGCGAATTGGCCTGAAAGTCCGGACCGGCCAGTCTAAGGGGTCTGTCTTCCGTTGCTTCCTAAAAGGAACAGAGGAAGGAGAGCGAGTGGGAAAGGGAATTAAGGCCTAGGGAAATATAAATGTTAGTGAAGTGTGTTTATGTGTGTGAATGTGTGTATTATGGGCTATGAGCATGATACGTAGCACTGTAATAATGGATAGTAGTGGATTAATTCTATCCAATCCAGGGCTGACCCCTCTCATACATTAATTCTATCCAATCCAGGGCTGACGCCTCTCATACATTAATTCTATCCAATCCAGGGCTGACCCCTCTCATACATTAATTCTATCCAATCCAGGGCTGACCCCTCTCATACACTAATTCTATCCAATCCAGGGCTGACCCCTCTCATACATTAATTCTATCCAATCCAGGGCTGACCCCTCTCATACCTGATTCTATCCAATCCAGGGCTGACCCCTCTCATACATTAATTCTATCCAATCCAGGGCTGACCCCTTTCATACATTAGTTCTATCCTATCCAGGGCTGACCCCTCTCATACATTAATTCTATCCAATCCAGGGCTGACCCCTCTCATACTTGCCACAACATCTCGTTCATGGGCTTTTTTCCAGGCTTTAAGCGCCACGTTTCCGCTTTTATATGGCCAGAGCAATTTCTCCTGGTATGGTTCAGCACACAATGAATGCTCCGTCTATTTGTACAGGAAGAAGGAAAAGTATGCTCAGAACCTGAGAAGCGAAGAGAGAGTGCAAGAACTAACATCCATTGTCTGGCTTGGGAGCCGAGAGAGAGAGAGAGAGAGAGAGAGAGAGAGAGAGAGAGAGACAGACAGACAGACAGACAGGGACAGAGAGAGAGAGAGAGAGAGAGAGAGAGAGAGAGAGGGAGAGCAGGTACGACCAGCCTTCGTCAGGCTCGGAAGAAACTCAAAAGAACAGCAAGGAAAAATTGCTCTGTAACTAATCAACCAGACAAATGCAGTTTAAGGATAATGATAACACTTTACGATGGGGAGAGCATGTTACCAACGCAGTTACCTTCGCATCATGTGCTTAGTCACCGAAATTGGGCACATCCATGATGACATTGCTATCAGCCGTACTCTCAGCACCATCACCAGCTGAGCCGTCTTCTGTCCCCATGCCCTCATGAATGAACATATTACAATTGCCTTTTTGGATCCGCCTTCAAGAGGTTGATGTTGACTGTTTTCTGACGATTTGCACAAGCAATCAAAAAAGTCAACGGGGAAATGATTTCACGAACCTTCCAGCCACTTTCAAAGGGAAGCAAACTTATCTTGTGTTTCAAAGGCCGCTCCAGCACAATGTGCAGGGATCTTTGGGCTCAAAAATGAAATCTCACTGAGATACCTCATCCTCAACAACGTTTCGCACGTGGGTGACTCGTTGTGAAAGCTGATCGACCTAGGCACTCAACTTCTAGGGCTGTTGTACCTTTTCCACGACAAGGTCACGAAAAGTCCAGCAAATCATGGCCTCCATTGGCAATAGTTTCGTAACGCTGTTTAGCCAAGCTCTGTAGTAATATAGGAGGATATCCAAGTTCGTCAGCCAGTCAGATGACATCTCTAGGCCTTTTTGTATAAGGCCCAGCAAAGTGTGATTCAGCCGTTCGGCTGTGTATCATGACTGAGGATGGCAAACAGCACCAGTACGAACTCGCGCACCAAGAACACAAAACAATGCCTTGACAACTGCGTTGCGAAACTCTATTCAGTTGTCTGTCCCTACGACCCCGGGTACACTCCAACACATGCAAGCACATTGTCACTAAAGCAGAGGCAACAGAGGCAGCATTGCGATGACGATGATGGGTAACCTTGATCCACTTAGTGAGTACATCCACACAGACCAATGCACGATTATACTTGCCGCTCCTATCCTCTTCCAGTTCCACAATATCAATGACAACTCTCTATTGACCACTGAGAATGTTAGCCTGAGCTGAGAGATCTGAATTTGAACTTTCCAAAATCCTGGGCGATATATGTCTGTTCTGTTTTATGATCTCAAGTTGAACTGTCAGTCCCAGAACAGCAGAGGTCTGAAGTTCCTGTTCTGGCCGGGGGGGGGGGGGGGGGGGGGGCG
>JAOWAR010165095.1:0-10204 GCA_028571005.1 Clathrina lutea
TAGTAGTAGTAGTAGTAGTAGTAGTAGTAGTAGTAGTAGTAGTAGTAGTAGTAGTAGTAGTAGTAGTAGTAGTAGTGTAGTAGTAGTAGTAGCAGTAGTAATATTTATTAGATTACCCTATAGCGTGGGCTAATCAAGGGGCTCTCTGACGAAGAAATGATCTTAATCAAAAGGAAAAGGAAATTAAAAGAAAAGTAGCAAAACATGAATGAAGAGAAAAAAAACTTACAGAACAAAAGCAAGACTGCTAGAAACACTTCTCCGCATTGACGGAAATCTGAGGAAAAGGAGATTAGGTTGGCAAGCCAAAACTAAGTTTATCTGATTCAAAATGTTGATCTAGAAGAATAGCAAAAGACGAGACAGACTTAGCTGAAGCAAGAGTAGCAGGCAGTGAATTCCATAAGATACAGGGTAAAGAAGAAAAGCTGATAAATAAGAGGAAGTAGAGCAGAGTGGAACTTTAGATGAATGAGAGGAACGGAGGTTGTAAGTGCAGCAATCCGACACAGAAGAAGGCAGTTTGGCGGCGAGAGTTGGAGGACCAAGACCATTCTTTAGGAGCCAGAAGTGGATCAGCTTCTGCTTTTGCCGACGCCAAGCGAGAGTTGGCCAGCCGACCTGGAGAACAAGCTGAGGTTTAGGCAGAGCAGATGAAGAAGATGATCCAAGATGGGCAGATAAGATGGAGCAAGCAAGAGGCAATTGAAGCCGTTCAAGGAGAAATTAGTCACTAGCACAGCAGCCATCCAAAACACAGCCAGCAAATTCCAAGCATGGACAAACAAGGGTCTTGAAAAGCAGGGAGAACACAGCAAGATGGATGCGCGAACGGAAGGCCAAACGCGTCACAAGGATATCTTCCAGCCCACAGAATGCGTGTGTGGGCGATGTGGTGTGACCATGACAGGGACGGTGCCAACACAACACCGAGATCTCGAGCAGTTGACGCTTCCGGGACAGTGATGTTATCCATTTGCAGAGGACTGGGTGCCGATGATAAGGCAGAGGATCTTGGAAAATCAACATGGCGGCTGACTTGGTTGCTTTGAACATTGTGGCTGACGGCTTCGCCCAAAGGTTGATATTGTCTGTGTCACTTTGCAAGGCACAGCAGCTGGAGTCGGCAGGCCGTTGACGACAGCCTAAGCAGGTAGTGTTGTAGACCAATGTGTCGTCGGCAAACATGGCAGAGACTCTTTGCTTGGCCCCTGCTGGTAGTGAAGCAAAATAAATCAAGAACAAGATTGGGCCAAACGCCGATCCCTGGGGGACACCCGAGGAGATAGCAAGAGAGGAAGAGAGAACTCCATTAACAAAGGTGACAATGGTACGCCCACGAAGGTAGGAATCGAGCCATGACAGGGAGGGCTCAGTGGAGCCATAGTGATGACATTGCTCAATCAGAAAACTATGACAGACACGGTCTAAACCCTTCGATACATCCGGCGAAAGGCGTGAACGGAATTCCCGGCATCAAGGGCTTTGTACCAGCCATCTGTTATGGACAGCAGTTGCCAAACAGTGGAGCGTCCAGGGAGGAATCAAAATTGAGAGTCGGGAATTAGGTGGTTAAGCTGGCAAAGGCATAGAAGTCGTGCCTTCGCGAGGGATTCAAAGACTTTGGAAACTGAGCAGAGGAGAGCGATCGATCCATTAGTTTGCTGCTTGGGATCTTTCTCCCTTGTTCTTATACATACTGGCTTTGTACAAGCAACTTTCCATTGTTGAGGAAGGATTCCAGATCGAAGAGACAGGTTGAAGATGTGCTGCAAGGGTTTACAGATGGAGACAGGGCACTCCTTGAGGATGCGATTTGATTTTCCATCCAAGCCGCCGGCCTTCCAGGTGTTTAGACTTAGCAAAGCAGAGAGAACAGTACACTCAGAGACGGGTGAGAATAAGAAGCTGAGGTGGTGGTTAGGTCCAGGATATGTCAGAATAGAAAAGTCGCAGCCATCAGAAGCACTGCACTGCTTGGAGAAGACAGCATTTAACGCATCGGCTTTATCACGAGGTGACAGGCACAGAGGACCCTCAGTTGAGAGTGGAGATATATAGTGTGTGTATGTAAGTGTTAGGGTCTGAGTTTGCGTCTGCGAGCCTGTGCCAGGAGAGCCTCACTAATGAGCTTCTGCAGGAGGTGTTGTGAAGGTGTGCCGCATGTTCAGAAATTTGAGGGGATTTTCCGGGAAATTCATGGTCGCTTCCAAAAAAGGCCTATATAGACCGGGGTGAAAGCCTTTTCCTCAATGTCATCCTATAAGGAGGGAGAGAGCCTCTATGACACTCGAGGAAACTTATGGGCTGGCTATCGAGAAAGCATTCTCAGTATTCGTCGTCGCCGGACTGGATAGTCCGCACTAGGGGAGCTTGTGGTTGTAGTGTAATTTTCACCCAGCGTGTCTTCTTTTGCCTCGCTCACAACCGACCAGAAAGGAGCCTTTGTTGCACTAGCCATGCTTCAGCGAAGGCTTTGCCGCTCAGTAAAACTTCAAAAGAGGAAAATGCAACAACTAAACATAAGCTTGGCTAGTCAGGTTGAGCTCCCTTTGCCTTCAGTGGAGAGCCGTGCTATAGCCACCTGCATGATGCCCAAGACATGCATGGATTTTAAACCATCGATGCTGACACTCTGCTTTACCGGTGACGTCTGGTAAATTCTGACACTCTTCTGGTCCGGTAAATTTAATTTGAGGGCATTGGTGTTGACATATTTTTGGCAACTCCGTCGTCCATGAAAAGAAACGATAGGAAAAACTCTTCAAAACAGGCGTCGCCGCCGACTCGTCAATTTCGATCGAGTGCGCCCAACGTTCTTCGCTCAGGAACGCCTGTCGCTTGGGAGAAAGCCAAGGACCTCGTGAGATACGTCCGTCGAGGCTGGGTCAAGCACCTGCAATACTCCCTGGTCACACCTGATGGGTGTGTAAACCAGAGAGACGAGGAAACAAGAGAGACGCCTCTCCTTGCGGCAGCTGTTCTGTCTGATCAAAGGCTGGGGTGATCTGGTCGGCAGGCATGGCCGCTTGGCGCTAGCGCTGACTTGAGGGAGCGGGAGCTTTCCTTTGGCGAAGTTTCTTCATTCTTGAAGGAGATATTTTACTAAAGACGCAAATGAAGGACAAAGAATGTTGGAGAATAGAAAAACGTTTTAGTGACAGCACAATCCTCAGTTTCTACACCCTTTGTTTGCGTTAGCTCTCCCAGGACACCAGGCACAGAAGTTGAGGACAGTGTTGTCACCAAAACGCTTTTCTATTCTCCAACAGTGTTTGCACGTTGCAGTCTTGTGCACTTTTGGTAACATTGTCACACTCTTCCTATCTCCCAGTGGAGGTCTCCTTATCCCAGCCAGCAAAACAGCATAGAAAAAACTTCAAAGAAGTTGTGTGACCACACAGAGATATACAAACAAAGAAAATTTCATAAAATCCCTCGAACCTGCGACACAAAATCGAGAATCACCTATCATAGCCACTGTGCACTACGCACCCTCCATAGGCATCATTTGAGGTTCATGGTTTATCTCATATGCCTAGCTATTTCCCCAAACTTACTTTGAGCTGAATTGTTCACTGGTGTGTCCGGGGTCAGCTTCACCACTTTTGGCAAACTTTGTCCCCTTGAAAGCTGCTCGCGGTAGGTTGCTCGCGGTCGATTTTTCGTTTTTGTACTCTTCACAGCGATTCCTTTCTGCTGTTTCACGTTCTGAGGGCGCCTTTAGGCGACAGGTGTCATAAAGGGTTAAATAGAAGGCGATCTGGTGCGTGACGAAAAAGCAATGCTGCGCTGCCTAATTGAAGCACCAGCACTGAAAGACGGGTGTGCATTGGCGGCTTTCGAGAAACTCAAAGTGGGCATGATCTCGACGGGTTGCAATTCTATACCTGCCCTTGGCTCGGTAGTCGGGGAAAAAGCGTATCCCTCCGCCTTGCTCGATTGAGTCCGGTCCAGGTCATTTCTGTCAAACGTCAACGTCTGTGCGCATTTTCCAACCGGCAGGGTAGGAAGTCAGACCGCATTGAGCAATCTACCAGAGGCGACATGTACAGCGAGAAGCATTTCAACATGTTCAAGTGTTGCAGATATATTCACATCCCCCTGGCCTACATGCTGTAAGCGAACGCTTGAAAGCTGCTCGGGGTCACTCTTTCCTCTTTTTCCTCTTCCCAGCGATTCTTTTCTGCTCTTTCACGTTATGAGAGCGCTTTTAGGCTGCAGGAGTCAAAATATGTCAAATAGAAGGCGATCCTGGCGCATGACGAAAAAGGCAATGGTGCGCTTCAATTCTATGCTTGTCTTTGCCTCAGTAGCCTGGTATATAGCGTATCTCTACGCCTTGCTGGATTCCTGGGGTTCATGGTATTTGTGTCAAACGTCAATCTGCCGGCATTTCCAACGTTTACAACTGTACCAATGGGAAGCTAAACACGCCCATTTATGCAGATTTCAGGGAAGATACCCCAGCTCCAAGCCAAGAGGAAGAGGATGTGGTCGGAACACACTTATGCTGGGCAATTGCTCTCTAGACTAGGTGTCCGGGTTAGAGCAACAGTCCTGGTTTTCTCTGAAAGTTTGGGTTTTTCTTAGAAAACGGTAGGTCTGATGTGGAAATGACCCTGCTTGTCGATGTTATTCTCTTGTTTCGCTGAAACGAAAAAGAAAGACATTTTCTCCCTGTCAAAGGGATGCCTGGATAAAAATAGTGACGGCAAAAGTTTTGTTCTGTGGATCTTCCAAAGATGCTGGTTGCTGCAGCTGTAGGTTGACCTTTCCTCTACTGGTGGCCAACCTCCTCCTCCAACCCCTGGTGATGAGGTCACTGGACCCAAGAACCAAGTCCTTGTGTCACGTGACCCAAGAACCAGATCCATGTGTCACGTGACCCAAGGACCAGGTGTTTGGATCACGTGACCTCAGCACCAGTGGGTGGAGGGTAAGTAAGGAGGAGGTTGGCCACCATTCGAGGCACAATCAGCAGCGATGGCTTACTTCAAATGACTTGGTCCTCATGCCTACCCTCCAGTGAGCATGGCCAGCATGACTGATTTCAGAATCTCTCCTCTCCTGTCTCCTTCTCAGTCTTCTCCACAGTCCTCTCCTCAGTCCTCTCCTCACTCCTCTCCTCATTCACCTGAGCACTCAGCACCGCTCTCGATCATCGCTCCCCCACCAACGAGGCCTACTCTTGTCTTGGCTGATATAAGTGCAGATTGGTCCTTCCTATCGTCCTCTCCTCAAGCCTTCCCCAAGAGACCCTCGTCTCAGAACAGAGGCAAGTAGGGCGCCATCACCTCTCGCCACATCGACCCAGACCAGTCTCATAGCTTGGCTTAATGCCTCCAACTGGACCGACCTTCACCGGTTCTATGATGGTGTGGACCTGTGCGCAGTGAAGCAAAACAGGAAGATACCCAAAGGAGTCGGCCACTATCGCCCAGAAATGACCCTGCTCGTTCTAGACAAGCTCTACCAGTTGGACGCGAGGTCTGATGTCATGGCAAGACTCTCCAACTGCGGCGTGCAACTGCATCTTAATGACTTGGTCGTCGTCGACATCGACTGTATCTCTATCAACCAGGATGGGAAGGTTCAGGTCGACACCATGCTAATTGAATTGGTCAAGGCGTACCTCCAGGGCAACACGGACCACGACACCGAGAATCACCACCCAGTCATCTACCTGCCGACCAACTGGCATGCAGACGGACTCCACTGGCTTTGCTGCCTGGGAGTTCGAGAGAATGTGGCAAGGAAAGGTGAGAACATGTTACACGTGAAATTTCTCTCTCTCTCTCTCTCTCTCTCTCTCTCTTGCTCTATACTCCCTTGGCAAGGCCTTGTACGTAGTCTGTCTTTGATCCTTGCTCCTCATTGTCTCTTTTAGCAGTGCTTGTGGAAACTCCCTTTTTCTTTCGCTCTGTTCTCCACAGCACACCTCACCTTCACGGACCTCATCAAGAGCAACGGGACGTGGATGAAGCTCGAAGATGTGACTGAGAAGGCCTCAACGACCTGGCACGACGTCCCTCTCCAGGTCTTCGTGACCCAGCTCCCTGAGGTGTTCAAAGACGTCCCATTCCAGGTATTCGAGACCCAGCTCCCTGATCGAAGTGTTCAAAGACATCCCTCTCCAGGTCTTCGAAACCCAGCTCCCTGAGGTGTCCAAAGACATCCCTCTCCAGGTCTTCAAGACCCAGCTCCCTGAGGTGTTCAAAAACGTCCCTCTCCAGGTCTTCGAGACCCAGCTCCCTGGGGTGTTCAAAGTCGTCCCTCTCCAGGTGTCTTCGAGACCTAGCTCTCTGAGGTGTTCAAAGACATCCCTTTCCAGGTCTTCGAGACCCAGCTCCGTGATCGAGGTGTTCAAAGACATCCCTCTCCAGGTCTTCGAGACCCAGCTCCCTGAGGTGTCCAAAGACATCCCTCTCCAGGTCTTCAAGACCCAGCTCCCTGAGGTGTTCAAAACCGTCCCTCTCCAGGTCTTCGAGACCCAGCTCCCTAAGGTGTTCAAAGTCGTCCCTCTCCAGGTGTCTTCGAGACCCAGCTCTCTGAGGTGTTCAAAGACATCCCTTTCCAGGTCTTCGAGACCCAGCTCCCTGATCGAAGTGTTCAAAGACATCCCTCTCCAGGTCTTCGAGACCCAGCTCCCTGAGGTGTTCAAAGACATCCCTCTCCAGGTCTTCGAGACCCAGCTCCCTAAGGTGTTCAAAGACGTCCTTCTCCAGGTCTTCGAGACCCAGCTCCCTAAGGTGTTCAAAGACGTCCCTCTCCAGGTCTTCGAGACCCAGCTCCCTGAGGTGTTCAAAGACGTGCTCATTTACACGGGGCGTCAGTTTGTGATCATTTGGAGCAAAGAAGAAGTAGATTTCTTTGACAGCTCGGCCATGACCACTCGGCTTGCGCCCTTCACACTCCTCCTTGAGAATGGCCAGTCAAAAGGCTGCCCATCAACGATGTGGCTCCACATCTGCCGATGAGGAAACTCTCCTACAAGCCTAGCCACGTCAGAATGAACGAAGACAGCATCTACGTCTGGCCCATGTACCCCCAGCCTCAGCTTAAGGACAGGGGTGTGGACCAACTCAGCTTCGCGGTGGACACCTGGTTCAAATCCGATTACCAGTAAGTCAAAATCTCAAAGTGTATGTCATTTTTGGTCTTAACTGGCCATGTCTTTTGCAAACCTTTCTCCAGATGTTTTCTTCAAGTACTGATCAATGGCTGTCTCTTTCTTTTCCTTCCTCTATGTGTTCAGAAGCAATAAGCACTTCAAGACGCTCTTTGGCCAACTACGGAGGAAGCCTGAGAACCGCCTGCCCTACACTCGGTGCTCTGGTTGCTCAGCAAGTCAATGCTGATGACCATCCTGACCTTGGCCCTGGCAGGATCGGAAGTAAGAGACATCAACAACCTCTGCCAGCAGCTGGAGAAGGGCTATAGGTGCAACATGATGGAGGCCAAGCTGTTGGTGACCTTCCTCAAGGTCAATGGAGCGCGGGCCAACCTTCGAGCGACTCAAGTACCTCATCACCGAGAACGAGCTGCACCTGGCGGAGAAGTTTTAGGCCAGCAGGATGGTGCCGATATTCGCCCGATTTCCGATGCTCATCAACCAGTATCACAAGGTGGCCCTCAAGGGAGACGTCCATGAGTCACGTCACGTCCTTTTCCTCTACACTCCTGTCTAGCACAGGGATGCTCTACGACATAAAGGGCCACTCACATTAGCCTGGGCCTCCTCGACCGCTGGGTTTTGGCTTCAATGTTTAGTAGGCCACATCTCTTGCAAGAGCATTTCACCAAAGCGTTTTCCCTAGAGGCTGTTTTCGGGGCACACTCCAATGTGGAGGAAAAAAGGTCGCTAAATTTTATGTCAGCAGAAAGACGCCGACCCTGCCGCTGTCGAGCAACTGAAAATAGAAAAGAAAAGAGAAAGGTTGCTAGTTTAAAATGCACATCAGTTAGTGGGAAGGGGGTTTTCTCTGACCTAGCAGTACTTTGCTCATGCCAGTTCCAAAGAGAAAACACATTTTGTGTTTGTTGCATCCTCATGAAGTGCTCCTACTATTGACCTGAACCATTCAATAGCAGAAAATTGGAAGTTATTGCTAGTGTAGAGAGAATGGGGAAGAATTAATGTGTGGGAAGTCGACAAAAATGATGCAAGGTCGAGCAGAAAGTCATTGCAGTGTCTATGTTCTGTCTCTGGGACGTGAAATTGAAGGTCTCTATGGGGCCATTGTTGTGAAGTAAATGCAGAGTTACAAGGGTCGAGTGTCACATGAGCGAAGGTAATAACTGTAGGCACCTACTGCCTGTGTTGAGGATGCACAGCCCGATTCCAACTCGGCTGAAGGTGGTGCTTCCGCCTGTGCATTCAAGCCAAACATGAAGAGAGACGACCCACGGCCTTGCTACGAATAGGCGCTGGGTCACAAAACCCATGACTGTACGCTGGTAGACGGAAAGGCGTAAACCCTTGCTGGACGAGGCTCCGGAGTCCCTAGAAAGATCCAAGATCTGAGCGGAGATCACGACACTCGTCGATTTACTGCAAGCCGATAATGGCTATAATCAAACTCGATCGGTACGGTCAATACGCATGTGCACTCAGCAGTGAGATCAAGCCATGAGCTAGCTACTAGCAGGATGTACCACACAAGATTTAGCAGCCAGGCGACCAGGCACAGCAATGTTGGCGATTATCTTGGCCTGGTGGAAGTTCCAATGGAAACTGAAACCGCTCGATGCTACAAGAAATTCAAAGCCAATAGCTCTTCCATCACTTCACCGGCGGGGATACAACATACAAAAAAGGTGTTTTCTTTTCCTAACTGGCCGCAAAGTCGGGAAAACACCTAACTTTCCTAACTGATCGTCTCTTCAGTGACCTTTTTTTTCTTTTTTTTTTTAACTCAATGGCCACTCACTTAAAAAAAACACACTTTTCCTCCTCCCCCCCCCCCCTTTTTTCTTTTACTGGATCACCACTCACTTCAGGGAAACCACTTCTTTCTCCTACTTTCTAGTCACTTTTTGGAGGGTCCCGAGATCAGGAAAACACCTCAAGTTTCCTAACTGAGGTGTTCCTTGAAAACACGGGCCTCCTGGGGAAAACACCTCCGCCGGTGAGGTGCTCCTGATTGCTGAGGTGGAAACTACGGACTTGCCACTCGCAAGGTTGCAGAGCAGTCGGAAACAGCAGAAATCTACCGTTGGGAGGTGAGGCAGGCACTTGCACTCTGAAATGATGGATTTTCCCAGGAGAAGTGTCCATGATTGCGTTTCTGGCGTTGCGCGCGTCGTTCTAGATCTACGAGTTCCGTTAAACGGGGCCGGAGAGTAGCGCTAGGTCGTACTCGTCGTATAGATCTACGCCTGCCCGGCCGGCCCTGCACATCCACGCAAATTTACTAGTACAAAGTGAGGCGTTTTGTAGCCGGTCCCCGAAACGCATTTCCCAAGACTTGCAGAAAGTGAAGGCCTTTTTTTATGTTTACCGGGACGATTGATAGCAAGTAAATTATTAGTGTGGATGAAAAGCAGCGCCACCTACCCATGTACCCAGGTGCACTGAAGAGCACTTCACGGGGATCAGTACAACATGCAAAAAAGGTGTTTTCTTTTCCTGACTGGCAGCACAGTCGGGAAAACACCTCCTTTCCTAACTGATCGTCTCTTCAGAGACTCCTCACTCCTCTACTTCCTGATGACCTTTTTTCTTTTCTTTTTTTTTTTTTCTCGACCGCCACTCACTTCAGGAAAACACATACTTTTCCTCCCTCGTCTCCTTCCTTAGGACCTTTTTCTTCTTCTTTTCTTTCTTTTTTTTTTTTTTTTTTGTTTACTCGATCGCCCGACTCAAGTTCAGGAAAAACACATCTTTCCTCCCTCGTCTCCTTCCCGAGAACCTTTTTTTCTTTCTTTTTTTCTTTTTTTAAAGTCTTCAGAGGCTGGATCAAGAAATCACCTCTTCCTGCTAACTGCTCTGATTTTCGACAACCTTCAGTTTTTCTGTTCCTTCATGTCGAGAAAACACCTCTAACTAGCTAACTGGAGTGTATTTTGAAAACACCTCCGTGAGGTCAGCTCGAGCGGCTCTTGCAGATGTGCTCCACCATCATATGGTGCACATCCTTGTGTGTTAGTGCATGATGATCGTGATCCGAATAGTTGTAGCAACGTACAGTGACAGTAGCCT
>JAOWAR010165106.1:0-10202 GCA_028571005.1 Clathrina lutea
CCCCCCCCCCCCCTTTCCCTCACCCTTCCTCCTTCACACTCTTCGCCAGAATATGCAACATTGTTGAAACTCACCTTGCTCTCAGACTTCTGTCGGATATGAGCATGACACGGTCGGGGGCAGCGGTGCAAGCAGTGCGGCAGCTTGAGACCACAGACAAACACACAGCGCGGACAAGGGCCAGGGTGGCAAGCATGCGCCTGCAACACAGCAAGACAAACCCCGGGCAAAAAGAAGGAAAATTCACAACAAAAATCGAAGGGAATAGCACCTCCACTGTAAGAAAAATATTGACTCTAAACTTCAGCCAACAAGAGGTGGAAACTCGTTTGGCATGTGCTCAACACCATCGGACAAAACTCACAACGCTGGTGTGCTTGTGCCTGAAGAAGACAATCTTCCAATGAAGACAACCATCACATGCTAAAAATTGCTTGAACAGATCAGAGAGGAACATTCAAGAACTGCTTTGGCAATAAAAGAGCTTTCTGTTGATTTTTTTCCTTTCGAAAACTGCCAAGGATACTCAAGTAATCTCTCTCAGTCATCAGCCAAACCTGAGATTTCAACTTGAAAATTTCCAGTGGGGCATCGGCTTTGACGAGATAAGCATACAAAGGACCAAAATGAAGAACAACAATAGTAAAGAGTAGAGATAATTGCCAAGAAGAAGAAAGGGGAAGTGAAGCAATGTAAAGGATAAAAGAAGCACAGTGGAAAAAATGCCAATGACCCAACCAGGATCCAAACCACGACCCTCAGCTTACATGGCTGATCCTCTGCCAATTGAGCTATCGGGACTGGCAACTCACTGGTCAGAACAAATGACACTTCAGCCATTGTGCCCTAGACACAGTGTTTGGTGGAAATTCTGGGAAGGTTATAGCCTTCTTTCATTGTACGAAGTCGTCACTCTGCGGACGTTCGTGACCTGAGTTCTAATCGGAAAAGTTCCAAGTCCCAGAAGGTTGTCTGCAGCACTTCTAGGTGGTTTCATGACGTAAAGCAAAAAAGTAACGAAACATCTGGAAGGAAATTAGAACTCTGTTTAACTTCCTGGAAACGGTACAAAAGGTGGCTGAATATTTATGGTTAATTTCCATGAAAAAAAACTGAAGATTTAGTGGACTTTCCTGACAAATGTTTTCACATTTTCCAAATGAGCTACATCTTTCCTGAGCGTAACTTAACTAAAGCCATGTGCAACTTCTTCCAACTTTTAAGTAAAACATTCGATGCATTATTTGCTTATTTCAAGTTTGCTTTCTACTTTTTCGCACGTAAGCACCCAAAAAGAAGTGACCACCAAAGGAAGGAGGGTCCTGTATTGCAGACGAATGGGGAGATCCGCTGCAGGTTGGTGAGCATATGGACCCTCGGGCAGTGCACTGGAAATGCTCAGAACGTACACATAGAAGGGCCACCTCTGGCAGCCAGATTTATCATCTGGGTGTCTGATAGGGAAAATCCCCATATACCCGGTCGTGGTGCAAAAAAGCTGTAGAGAAACACCGAGTGATTGGGGTAACGCGAGAGAAGCATTCTCACAAACGGCAAAACAATCGGACCAAACACCAAGAAGACACAAGGGCATATGAAAACTGCAGGAAAAAAGAAGCCGCCAAGAAAAGTGCAGGACAGGAAACCAGAACAGACAGAGTGAGAAAGAAGACTGTAATTCTAATAGAAGGAAAGTTGACTGTCATAAGGACTCACTGCTCACATGTGTGGTACTATGATACCGAGATTTGGAATAGTGCGTAAAAGAGTATTTTCAACTCTGTAAGTTTGTTCAGCTGGGAAAATGTTTTTTTTCTCTGTCTTTTCTCTCCCTCTCTCCTTCCTTTCTTCCCTCCTTGTTTTACTACTTTGCTCAACAAGGCCTTGGCTGCCAAGAAGCATTTGCAAAATAAAGGCTCTCGCCGACCGTCTACAATCCGCCTCTCCGTGATCGGTGACCCAGGAGTCGGAAAAACAACCATCCTTCAAACTCTTCAGGGAGCACCGTCACACCATTTAACGTTGTCACTGATGCCTCCTCCCGATGAAGGCACAGCCAGGTGGTATCAGGAAAGAACAGCGGGGATAAACCTACAGGACCTTGAGCTGACGGAAGGACGGGTTCTGCGATGCTATGACTTTTGTGGACAAGCAGAGTTCATTGCTGGTCAATCTGATCTTCTGTACAACAAGGAAGGAATCCTGATGCTGCTCCTCAGCTGGAAGGGGCCTGTAGACAAGGAGTCCCTGCTGGGAAGAGCCAACCACTGGCTCTCATTCTTTGTGTCGAGTGGCCAGCAACCTGAGCCAGCCGTGGAAGGTCGGAAGCCGACTCTAGCTGTGGTCTTCACGCATGCCGACGTGAGCCGGACGGGTTCAGTGTCCTTCAAAGTCCTAAGATCCGTTCATGAACAGATTAAGGGAGAGTTTGAAGCACACTTTGCATTCGTTGAACAAAGTCCGTTTGTCGTCAATTGCAGATCGAACGATGAGGAGATGAAGCGGCTGTTGAAGTCATTGAGTATGAGCCATCAGCAAATCACGGAGGTTAGAGGTTTGAAAGTTTCTGACTCTGTACCTAGAAATATGTCACAGTCTGGCTTTGAAAATATTCAAACATTGTCCTGTAGCTAGGAAATTCTCCAAGATTGCACTCTAAGGTTGTGACATAAAACTCTAAGCTGGCAAGAGCTGTGATATTCAAGTATTTGCTAGAATAACAATTTTGTTGCTGACACAAGTGGAGGACACAGTGATCTGAAAATAATGCCATTATAATTAACAAGCTAATTCATCCATGCTTCGCACAGGGATTCCAGAACAGAGAAAAAAAACATGGATTCGAGGTGAACTTGCCTCTGTTCCCTACATTCACGGCTTCATGCAAGCGCAGTGCTGGTGCAATCTACTTCGAGGTGAGCGTGCCTCTCTTCCCCACATTCACGGCTTTGTGCAAGCGCAATGTTTAATCGACCGGCTTGGAGGCGAACTTGCCTTTCTTTAACACTTTCTTCAGCTCTAGCAAGCGGAGTGCTTACTCGATTGACTAAGAGGTGAACTTGCCTCGCTTCCCCGCTTTCTTCAGCTCTCTGCATCGCCTTCCTCTTCGCTGAAGGAGTCTGATGGTCTAAGCCCGACTTTTTTTTCGGAGGCATCTAGTTTTCTGCAAGCGCCGACAAGCCGACACATGGATGTCAACAATCAGGAGCAAAATGCAAGTGTCAGGTGTGAAACAGGCGGAAAGTAGCGTAGACAATCAGGCGCAATAGTACACAAATAGTACACAAATTGTACGCAGATAGTAGAAAGATTGTCAGTGCGGATTTGGAGGACAGACTATGTTGCCATGTAGGCCGCAGCACCAGCTAACTGCATGCATGCAAAAAGCAATGGTAGAGTCGATCGGGTACGAAGGACTGGAGTTTCTTCGTTGTATAGGAAGGAGAGCTAAGATTGACCTCGTTTTGTCCTGCAGGTTACGCAGAAGAAGTACCTAATTCGGCCTGTAGAGTCTGGTAGGTGCAGGTTCAGCCGTTAAAAAATGCATAGAGGACATACAGGCACGCAGAAAGAGACACACACAAAAGTACCAACACACGAAAATATGTTAGACTAGCTCATTGACCCGTGATTCGCCTAGGTTAGAAGATTCTCTCCCACCTTCTACCTCCACCAACCTGCCTGCTCCACTTCTGAAACTCGCCTTCGGCTCGGGCTCGCCTCTAGCTCTTTCTCACCTTTGGGTCGACTGGCTCGACTCAAAGTGTACTTCTTACGCTGTGCGTGCATCAACCGAAGACTATTGCCATACTAAATGGCCACCTGGCCTATGGCCGTAGATCGGCGGGCCCGAAAAAGTCGACTGAAGGCCAAAACTGTGGGAAAGAAGCCACAGACGGGCACAAAAACTGGCCAGAGAATTGACAAATAGGGCTGAGGACCCTGTGTTCAAGTCTGGTCGCCACTCCTGCCCTCATCTCAACGTTCATCCCTGACACACAGACACTGTCTGCTGTATACGGATAGACTAACTGATCGACCCGTGCTTCTCCCCGTGTTTGAAAAGCTCCCCACTCACATTGTACATCTACAGACCGCTCGCTCTACCACTGGAACTAGCCTTCGGCTCGCACTCGTCTGTAACTCCAATGGCATGAATCCAAGCGTACTTCACATGCCATGCATGGGTGAGTGGTTGCAACCCCAGGACTGTATTGAACGAAGCCCAATGCCGTGGTTTAAAAATGACCACCTGGCCTATGACCATCGATCGATAGGCTCGAAAAAGTTGACCAAGGGCCACAATTTAGGGAAAGAAGCCACAGGCGGGCACGAAAGCCAGCCAAAGAAAGGCCCCTGTTTCGCATAGGTTTGCAAAGCTCAAGCTCCCCTGTTCACCTTCGTCCACCAACCCGCCTGCTACGCTACTGGAACTTGCCTTCGGCTCATTCTCGCCTATGGCTCGCTCTGGCCTTCGGTTAGAAAGGTGCGAATCCAAGCATACTTTGTACAAATGGTCAAAAAAGCCCCAGGGCTTCGTTGATCGAAGCCTGTTGCCATGGTTAAAAATGGCCACCGGACCTTTGGTGATTGATCGACGAGGCCAAAAAAGTCGTAGAAAGGCCAAAATCAAGGGAAAGAAGCCACAGACGGGCACGAAAACCGGCCAAAGAACGACCAGTGGGACAGAGGACCCCTCTGAGCCTGTCTGGTGGCTGCCCTTATTCCATGGAGAAAGAGTCAGAATTACAGTTGTCCCAGACGGCACTGCTGTACTCCAGACATGGGCGAATAAGGCTGGTGTATAGATGAGAAAAACAGGAAAGAGACAGGTGTGACCGAAATAGCAGCTTCTTCAGCAGGTAGACTTTCCATCCGACAGAGCTGAGGAGATAATCAATCTGCTCAGACCATTTCAGGTTAGATGATAAGAGACCAAGAGGGATAGCTTGCTCATTTAGCATGAAGGAAGAAGAGGATGAGGAATTAAATTCAGAGAGAACAGAATGAGAGCGGCTGACGAACAACTGCGCAGACTTAGCAGCGTTAAAGCTGGCTCCCCAGGTGACTGCCCAAGAACTAACGTTATTTTTATCCCCTTGAAGCTTGCAGCAATCCAGAGGGTGACAAGTAGGCTGGCAAGAGCAATCATATAACAGGCTGTCGTCTGCAAACCTTGCACCGGAGTCGAGCTAGCGACACGAGGGAGATCCGACACATAGATGAGAAAGAGGGCAGGTCCAAGAACAGATCCTTGTGGTACTCCGGATGAGATAGGGAGAGAAGAAGAAAGCACTGTATCCACTGCGGTGAGAATAGAGCGACCATGCAGATAGGAATCCATCCAAGCGACCGAATGAAGTGAGAAGCCAATGGATTGAAGCTTAGCAAGAAGGATGCCATGATTTACACGATCGAATGTTTTAGAAAAACCAAGAAACAAGGCATGAACAAATTTGCGAGCATGAAGAGCGGCGGACCATTCATCCACAAGCAGTAGAAGTGGCCAGACTGTTAACCTTCCAGGTAAGAACCCAAATTGCTCATCTGGGATGAGGTCATTCCCCAAAGGAAAGCAAGCAGTTGTCAGCGAAGCAACTGCTCCATCACCTTCAACACCGTACAGAGCAAGGCAATTGGCCGGTGGTTGGCAGTGTTGCATTTGTCACCTTTTTTCTGGAAGACGGGTTGAAGGCAGGCAACTGTCCATTGTCAGGGAAACACTCCAGATGAAAGGGACAAGTTGAAGAATGATATAGGGCAAAGGAGAAACCAGCTGAGCTGCACATTCCCTGAGGACAACATTAGGGATTAAATCCAGTCCTGCTTCTTTGCGAACATTGCAGGTAGCGCGGGCGGGCTTGCGCCGGGGCTGCATGCATAACGTTGCCACACCGTTTTGGAATGCACAAGTTTTCACAACCACAATAATGGATCACTCAGCAATTGGTCTGTCTCTTATTAGTCGGGTGCGCTGGCGCTTTGTTCAGACGCGACGCTTGTAAAATTTTGTTTTGGCTTGTCCGATCAACCTCCTTTGTCAAAAGGGGGAAGTATTTATACAGGAAAAAGAAAGAAAGGAAAAAGAAAGAAGAGACCTCCTTTCTTCGATGACATGTGTGCGGAAGGTGAGGAACTTGCTGGTCCGGAAGCGCTCGAACCGAAAGAGCCTTCCAAGTCTGAGAAACTGCGAAAAAAGGTCGTTTTCTGTCGAGTGCTGCAGCTGGTCGACGCCTGAATTGGCTGTCACGGGTGCCGCCAGAACAATGGTCTGTCGAGTCGGACAATCCTCCACTGTCCACAGATACTTCGGCGCTGTCTGCAGAAGGATTGACAGACGTTTCTCAAGTTTTGTCTGGACGACGAATTGTTGAACCAGTGGTTTGGGGGTGGAACTTGGAGGCTGGCTGTGTGTCTTGTCGCAAACCACTGCACTTGTCCAGGTGCGTGCATGGGAATCGCGTGGGGTATGCTAGTGTGTTTATATCCGATGTGAGTGTGGGCATGTGAAAGGTGTGCCAGCACGTAAATCTCATCACTTTTTGTCTTCGTCACGCTGCGGGAAGGTGTATGATGTGAAGACAAAAGCGGCAGCCGGGATGCTGGACGCAGGTTTGGGGCCCAGTCAAGTGAACACGCTGCTTTCACGCATGAACATCCCTGTTGTTTGCCCGAAAACCTTGAAGAGAAGGGAAAGGGAAGTAGGACCTGTGATTGAGTCGTAGGCAAAGCGTAGCTGCCAGCGCGCCCTGGATGATGAGGTTGCACAATCAGAAGCGGACGAGCATGGTGTTACCGCCAGTTATGACATGGGCTGGCAAAACGCAGAGCAGGGGAATCCTATAACAGCCTTTCAGGAGTTGGCCACTTGATTGGCAGCAAAACGCAGAAGCTGATTGGAGTGACCACATTTAGTAAAAGGTGTGTCACATGTGAAAGGGCAGAGGTGTGTCATGAAGAAGCCAAGAGCCACGGCTACAGGAGGAACTGGAGTGGGTCGGCTAAAAGCATGGAACCAGCTGGTGCAGAGAACATCTGCAAGGAGCTACAAGCTGAAGGTGCCAAGTGACCAAGTAGATTGGTGATGATGATGCAGCGACAGTTAGCCATCTCCGTAGGGATGTCAACTCATATATTGAGAAGGGGTCTGAAATGACTCATGTAAAGTAATTTCGGCAACAAGCTGTACGCTCTGCGATCATCAGGACATAAAAAGACATAAAAAGCTTTCTTCCTAGACGATCAAGTACTTTCAGAAGTGCTTCACTCATGCAATCAATCAAAATCAAGGTGATGCTGATGGTCTGCGTGCTAGCCTCGAGGCAGTGGTTCCACATGCCTATGATGACCACAGCCAGTGCAAAGGTCAACAGTGGTGTCACCATACTGCCGAGGAAAGCAACAAGGAAAACGCCAAGGTCAAGTACAAAAGCTTGCCTTACGGCAAAGCGTTGTCAGATTCCACATGCCGTGCTGCCCTGGCAGATCTCTTCAAGATGTACATCGACATAGCACCCCACCTTGCGAGGTCTGGATCTACGCAAAGAAATGAAAGTTTCAACCAAGGTGTCGCTTCCAAACATCGCAAGAACAAACACTACGCTGATTCGGAGAGCTTTGCATACCGAGTTGGTCTTGCCACACTCAAAACCAACGATGGCCACAAGTCTGTTACTAAAGTCATGAAAGAAGTATATCTCTCCCCTGGTCCTCACACACTGTTCTACGTCGACAGGGAAGACCAGAAGAAGCTCCGAGACACCAAACAGCGAAGCAGCAAGGAGTACAAAGCAAGGCACGAGCTGTAGAAGGACTCAAGAAATGTCAGTGAAGAAGTCAGTGAGCTGAGAGAGGGCACCACCCACAAGCCAGAGTGTGATGTTAGCGGCCTCCAACCTGAAGAACTCACGCCGATCCCTTCTCCAGCTGAACCAGCAGTTGATGACCCAGTGTCCAGCTCTCCATCTGTTGTTGTTTTTGACTTGGAGCATCATTGGCTTGCTCATCCTGCATTACCCAGATTGCAGCACAAGCTGTACCTGAGGGCAACACTGCAAAAGCAGAGCATTCCAGCCAAAGAAACAGCTTGTGTGTGGCCTGCAAGAAAGCTCTTCCCGGCGTCACTCTGCGAACCTGCAACAAGTGCGGTATCAAGTACCACCACATGTGCCAGGTTGAGGACGAAGGAGGAAGGCTGTGCAATGCCTGCCATTGCCGAGGTCCTTTATTGCATTCGTGAGCAAATGGAAGCAGTGATGGATCTGCTCACTTCAGCGCTTATATTCTGCCAGAGCAGACCATTTCTAAAGAAGCAAGCAGGGTGACGGGCTTGCTGGTCACGAATGGTCAGCTTCTCCTTCGTGGAAGGCCAGTGAACAGTGCTCCCGTTGCTAAAGTCCTGCATCAGTTTTTTGATTGGCTGGCAAAATTGTTACCCAGCCCTCTCCTCCTCGTTGCACACAATTGCTTCAAGTTTGATCTGCCGATTTTGGCCAATGAGATCAGACGCTGTCAGCTCTCCAGTCTTCTTCATCATACTGTGGCAGGGTTTGCTTACACTCTGTTGGCCTGCAAGGAGCACAGCCGTGCAACCAAGCCCGAGCTGAGCAAGTTCACCCTTGTCAGCCTTGTTGATTCTTACCTTGGCGCTGATGCTGCCTCATTTTCGGCTCACAATGCGACAGCAGATGTCGCTGCTCTTGTGCAGCTTGTACATACACTGCCACGACAGTTGCTCTTCAAACATTCAAGGTCCCTGAGCTCGTCACTGGCAAAGCTTGAAGCAGGGGCAGTGCAGAGCCGTCTGCTGGATGGATTGAGGCAGAAACTTTCTGGTGTCTCTACAATGATGCTGACAAAGAAAGCGGGATCTGGTTTACAGTTGGCACACAAGTATGGTGGCGATGACGGACGGAGGAATATGTTGAGAGAGAAGACGGGAAGTGGCAAGGTATTGGTTACCAATAGCAGGAAGGTTCTCGACACGATCGTTGCTAACTTCAGAATCGCCGAAGTATAAGAAGGTCCTTGCACCACATCGTCTGTATCTTGGTGTTCGAACTTCGACGTTCTTTCACAGGAATTCCTTTTCTTTCTTTCTTTTCAATTTGTATTTGCTTTTGTTTATTCCATTCCTGAAATAGTCCGCAGACTCTGCTAACCTTATGTGAATATCACATGTTGGCCTCTATCTATAGAGGCCTGTCGACGTTGTGGCTTCAGCTGCACATAGTCCGATCCTCTGTAGATTTTGGATTGCTTGGTTTGTGCTTTCAAACTCTCACTGTCTGCAGTTGCCCTTGCTGCCAGGCCTGTATCTTCTACCTGCTCGCTGATTCACAACACTCTGCAGAGAATCATGTGCATGCTGCTTAACATTTGGTCCTTTCCAGAAGCAACACGAGGAGTTCTAAGGTGTCCACCTCATAGAAGATCATGTGACAATTGAGATATAAATTTATACTATCCACTTGTCATTTACGTTTGTGCAACATTTCACCTGGTGAACCCCAGTTTGTTCTCACTCTGCTTCCTTCCTGTAACCATGGGAAGGCTCTGACAAATTCATTCCAAAATCGATATGGTAAAAATTAGACTTCTGATGCAAAATGTGAGATATTGCTTTGTTTTCCCATTGACTCCTATACAAAAACGCCTTTGTGAGAACCCTTCAATAACTGTGAGCCCACAGGTTCACTTCCCAAAAACCCAGTCAAGCATGGCGCATATGTCATCGACCACGATTCAACTTGATTAGAGAGCAAGCACGAGGAGAAGACAATAGACGGATCGCACTGTCAGCTACGAGGACTAAAAACTAAAAACAAGAAAAGAACGTAGGGAGCTAAAATGGCGACGGACACATTGCTCGATGATGATAGTGCGTGCGTAGGAGTTCCGCAGATGAAAAATAGTGAACTATGCGTTGCGTCACATACACTCCCCACCAAAGGGGCTCAGGCACCTTTAAACAGAGGAATGAACCACAAAAGGAGGGGAAAAATCAACAGCAAAAAAGAAGAGAAAAGGTAGGCAGAAGGAAGAGGGAGAGAGAGAGAGAGAGATCTATTAGCACAGTCAACGAAGTCACGCCTGAACGCCGACCTTCTGTAAGCCCGGTCATATGTCAAGTCGCTTCGGGGGCTTGATCAATCGCGTACGGGTTCTTTGCAAATTATCGACGGTGGCTGTCTTGGTGCGCG
>JAOWAR010165117.1:0-10202 GCA_028571005.1 Clathrina lutea
CAACTGAGCACACTGCAGAGAGTTCAAAATTGCACCTATTCTCATGGTTGCCAAACGTTTAGACAGGAAAGTCCAGAACTCTGTGGAAGCTGTTTATGAGAATATGGGAGAAAAGTCCAAAGGTAAAGGCTCCCCACAGTCCATCAAGCATCATGAATGTTTTTCAGTTGACATTACATGTATTGTCTTGGTCGCTGTGACAACTGAGCACACTGCAGAGAGTTCAAAATTGCACCTATTCTCATGGTTGCCAAACGTTTAGACAGGAAAGTCCAGAGCTCTGTGGAAGCTGTTTATGATGGCTTGATGATAGAAGTAGATATGTACTGGGCTAAAGGGGGATATGGTTAAGAAATCTTATAAGAAATTTGTTGAACTATAATTCTCCGTTTCAAGTAAAGATCTTGGCTTGGAAGTATCTTTCATTGTGATTTTGAAATCATTGACCCATTGCTAATCAGTGCTGATGCCCAATCTATACATCATGAAACGTGGCAAAAGGAAGGTGAGCTTGACGCTCTCTTGCAGTGAGCTACAGCCAAAATGAAATCTCTGTTAGCTCCAACAATGTGAAAGGGAGAAAGACCGAAAGAAACAAGTGCCCATCGATATATCGTTCTTTCTTTCGTGCTTTCTCTCTCTCCCTCACGTTCACGGGAGCTAATAGAGACTTCATTTCGGTTGTGACACATGGCGTCCATCGCTCCATGTATCACGTATACCCTTACAAGATTTTAAGTGGAACTGAAATTGTCTGGGAAGACATTGAGCCATCAAACATTTTTTCCTTGTACATTCTTGATGGGCACAGGTCGGATTCAAACCTGCGACGAAGTGACGCCTAGCCAGTGGTGGATTGCTTTACATCACCTAAAATGTTCTCACCTATTGACCGGCTATGCCCTGCCATTGCACTGCTAGTCATACCTAATAAAAGGACCATGGGTGGCTCCTATCGAGTCAGCTTATGGATTCACTCTACATCGTGACTGCTCTGAGTGACTTACACAGCATGGGGGAGCACAGACAGTCCTCTCTTGTTTCGGCGCATACACGGAGCAAGACAGAGTTCAGCAGAAAATACAAAGAGCACCTACCTAGGCTAACCGTGACCGTTGTATGTGAGTGACACAACAGATTGGTCTGAGCAATTGACACTGGGATTTTCGTTCAGCTAGCCTAGGCGCTGTTTTGTCGCAGGTTCGAATCTGGTTTGTGCCCATTGGGAATGCGAAAAGAAAAAAACTGAAAATGTTTCATTTACATGTCACAATCTTCGCACCCTCTGTCAGTGGCAAGGGTTCTAATCTGATATGCTCAGAGAGCGAAAGGGACACCTCTGGACTCCACACGCCACCATGTTGAAACTTTACATTTGTGTTTTGATCTGGGAAGGAAGCCATGCTTCCTCATTGAAGACTCCTTAACCCTATCCGTACCAGGCTTTTCGGAACTCAAAATACCAAGGGAAAATGTGAAAAGGTAAGCAAAAGTGGTACGCACCTCCCAATGCAGCTTTCTGAGGCAGCCTTTATGAAATAGAACTTCTGTTGGCTGATAAAGATGAGGACTTGTTGTCATCAGTCTTGGACAGGGTCATTCGGCAATAGGATGGCCATCTTCAGGTTCATCTTTCTAGAGAGACCATCAATGCTGGAGGAGTTCGTTGAAGAGTCTTTATTGTTTAAAGAAGAATCCAAAACAAAATGTAATGCACAAAACTGAGCCCTTTACACTCTGGGTCTTCTAAGAAGGGCGCGATAAATGCTGCTATCACATGACACAATTACAAGTTTTCGCTAATACAAATCAACTGATGTCCGAAAAAAAAGACAGCATTGCAACACCCTAATTTTCGAGGGTGTGGGTCTCGATAGCTCAGTGGATAGAGCGCCCTAGCGCAAATCAGATGGTCATGGGTTCGAGCCCCACTCGAGGCACGAATTTTTCTTTGTTTGATTTTCACTGCCATCGCGGGTATTACTAGATTCTCCTTTCTCATTCTTCTCTTTCCCCGCGTTATCTCCTCTCTGACCCTAATTTTCGTCCCCTGATTGATTAAAGACTTCATCAGCCTTGTCGCTTCATGATTTCACTGACTCTGCGCTGCCACGCTCACTTGAGGCCACAGTGCTGCAGTACACGTACTGGCTTGGCAACAGACGCTTTGAGAAGCGCCATTCTGACTTTGACTGCACATGCTCTTTTCACAGGAAACTACAGTCCATTCTCTGTTTTGTACTAAATCTCCCCCCCCCCCCTTGTAAACGAATGATCATCTAAATGGCACTGTAGTTGAAACATTGTGAAAGCCTGTTGTTGCATTGGATTTCTCTTGAACTATCAACAATGATCAACTGTTTCAGCAAGTGCAACACCATCCTCAGTACTTGTTGCTTCACATTATGAAACTGAAGATGGCATTGCAGACTGAAGCGTTGAGTACTAATGCTTCAAGCCTGGGTAGCCTGATGCAGCCTTTTGGTGATGCCTGAAAATCTTCTCAATTGGCTATGGGACCCACTTCAGTTACCTCATCTAGATTTTGGTATCAGCTGCTTTATCCAGGCCTGTCGTTTCATTACTTTTTCTCTTTTTTTGGCCAACCAGTTTGGGTATGGTGTTCACTTTGGCACAGAGTGATGTCTTTTTCAATCGCTAACTGTGCCAGATATCGACATGCCCAGGGTGCTACAATCTCCATACAAAACAGTGCCCGGTGATTAATCAGCTCATACCTGCCTGATTGCTTGAAACTTGCCTCATCAGGACCCCAATTCTCAGTCAAAACAAGCAACAGAGAGCAAGAACAATCCAATCGAACAGTCATGCTGATCTCCATCCCTGAGTGAAACAAGCATGGTTCACCAGGGTCTAGGTTGCATCTTGAGTTAGGTTTAGGCTATGCTCGATTGTGGTCTGTCCTCTCTCCGTTTCAGATTTCCAAATGGAGCTGCATGTGTGGCGATGACTTAGTGCCCCACTAAAACCCCAAAAATTCATGCTTCTGTTTTCCGTAACCAAGGTATAAACAGCTTATTGTATGGCTGCATCAATTTGATATTGCAGGGAGCTACTACTATTTTCCTGGCACACTTTACCCACCAAACAGGGCTCCTGTCGCACAATGCATTCCAGGAGTCCCAGAAATTCGTACTTATGAAACGAGTGCAGTCTACACTACGCCACCAAATTCTAATTGCTCTGTGGAGCTGTGGTACAGCATGGAAGGTGAGAATGTTTCATGTCTAGGCTTGGACATCCATTACGTGGAAGGGTCACCTCTTACTCAAGAGGAAGTGTGGTTTCTGTGTGGGAATCAGAGCACAGGAGACGGCTGGAAGAAAGCAACTTCAAGTGTCTTCTCACCCAATGGAAGACGGTTCACTGTAAGTGATGACGATGCATACATAAGCATGCAGGAAGTGCCTCAAGCTCATGTATAATTAAATGTCATAGAGTGGAACTAAGTTTACTAGTATATCCCACTGAGTGTCATAGAGGGAATTTACTAGTATATCCCACTGAGTATGATATAGTGGAATTAAGCTTTCTTGTATATCCCACTGAGAATCATAGAGTGGAACTACAGTGTAAGCTTACCAGCATATCCCACTGAGTATCAAAGAGTGGAACTAAGCTTACTAGTGTATCCCACTGAGTATCAAACAGTGGACCTAAGCCTACCAGTATATCCCACTGAGTTTCATAGAGTAGAACTAAGCTTACTAGCGTATCCCACTGATTGTCATAGAGTGGACTTGCTAGTATAGAGTGGACTTACTAGTATATCCCACTGAGTATCATGTAGTGGAACTAAGCTTGCTAGTATATCCCACTGAGTATCATAGAGTAGAACTAAGCCTCCTAGTATATCCCACGGAGGATGATCAATTTCATAATCTTGGTCATGAAAACTATTAAGGAAATTTTCTGCAACCCAACAATCAAACTTTTATGCAATAACGGTTACTGGCACTGTCTGGAACTTCATTTGGCTGAGGTCAATCGTGCTTTGTAGTCCATTAATAATCTTTAAACCAGTTGTTCCCCGCATTGTACATTCCACCCACGTCTGTGTGCACGTACTCCTCCCCCTCCCTGGCAGTTATTCATCAGCTTCTTCTGTGAGCGAAATAAAGGAAGCAGAGACGATGCTGCTTTGGATGATGTACAGGTGAAGTGCTCCCCCCAAGGTAGGTGCACATGCTTTGGTGACACGTCTGGCTATCCAACAGTGTAAAAGGCTTCTAGGCAGGACAATGAAAACTGCAAGATTGAAGAGGGACTTTCAGTATCAACTTTATTGTCGTTTAGATGCAAAGCAAACCATCCCCCGCTCGTTCTTTCTAGTATGGCAACTGAATAGTTATCAAGCCCTAGCTGTTGCAGTATCTGGAGGCTGGGCTGCAGGCACGCTGTCATAGTGAAGTGTGTTCTTTCACTGTTTCCTATGCACTGAGCTTTCAGGGCCACTAGAAGATGGTCTATTTTGCAGCATATACTGACTGCACCGTTTGCAAGCTCCACCAGCTTCTTCTATGTCCAGTTCAGCAGCCCAACCAATTGCTTTTATGTCCAGTTTGCAGCCCCCACAAGCTGCTTGTATGTCCAGTTTCATCTAGAACGTGCTTGAGCAGCTTCTTCCTTTAGTATGCCGTCGTGTGGAACCCTCGCCTTACCCGAAAGAATGAAGATGCGTGCAGTGCATCAACCTTTAAGTCTGCCTTTAAAGGCTATTGGGACAAATACAAATGCATGAGCTCCTCCCAGTGAAGACTCAAGCCAGTTCTTCTGTCCCGGAACGTTCTTATGTTTTGCCCTCCAACCCTGGACGGTTCTTCACGTATCATTTGCCTTAAGAAGGCCCGGGTTTTTGGCCGAAATGCCGCGGGAACAAAGAACCGGCTGATATGTGTTGGGCCTTAGGCAAACTTGGTTTGAAGTAGCGGGCCACTCCAGGAATTAAATCTGCGATAAAATTCCTGGTGAGAACGGGAGAGGGACTCGGCAATGTGACTTGATTTTTGTGTTCCTTACTCTGTGAAAACTTGTTAGAAGTAGCTAAAGTTGACAAGGAAAAAGGAAAAAAGCGGAGAGGAGCGAAAAGAAAAGTGGTTTTTCCCCCGTACATGGAAAATATGTATACAAAAACCCTGGCCCGTTACTTGGACAAGGTTGGCCTAAGGGTTTGATGAGTCCGCGTTTCTTCCCAGTGAGAGTGTCCCTTAAAGCATATAAAGGCGACGTACACATAAAGATGCTCTGGCCTAAGCATTTAAATCCCTTGAGAGGAATATGTACATTTTTTGAGCAGCAGTCCTCACTGAATTAACTCTATGTTATCGATTATACATACAAGCATTTGAGTTGTCTTCCAATCTGCAGATCTAGGTGATTATCCGACTCGATAATATCTACATTGAGGAATGATAAATAAGCTATCATTTATGATGTTTCACTCTTTCCACTGAAAAGTGCAGCTTCGTCTCTCTGCCTTTTTTGGATTTCTTTCGTATACTGGGAACAGTCAATTTCAAGTAACCGAGGGATCACATGGTGTGATTTTTCTAGTCGATATTGATTGATGTGTGGGAGATTCTTTTAATCGATATTGATCCATAGGTGCAGATATAGTAAACATTTCATTGTTCGATATTGTTCTTCTTATTCCCTTCAGTAACCTCACAACCAGCTACTGTTCCCATGACATCACAAGTAACTACAGCTTCCATGAAATCACAATCAACTGCAACTCAATCAGCCACCAGCTCACCGTACTTCACCCGAGTGATCACGTGGGGTAAATTTCGATCGATCTCATTCACTTGATTCAATGTTGATCGATATCTACAATGGTAGGGAACATTTTAAAATGCCTGGCCAACTGAATGAGTGCTTTTAAACTTGGTTTTGATCTCACCTTGGTCTTTCTTTCTCTTCAGTGACTTCGGAAACAGCCACAAGTCCAGCTACAACTTTGCTTGCGTTGACGTCGACCAGAACAGTACTGAACAGCACAGTACTGAACAGCACAGTACTGAACAGTACAGGACAAGCTCTGACTTCTGCTACAACAGGTACCTTCTGTTATGTGCAATGTTAAAAAAAAAACCAATTTGTCCGATTTGGCTCCTTGCTTACGACATTTTTGTGCTGTACATCATCTCCTTCTTCCCAAACTTCTCAATTTGGAGAGAGTTGAAGGGCAGTCTGAAGATTTGACATACACTTCCTCCCATGTAGATGAGAGGTGGTCATGGCAGCAATAATGGTTTTGCAAACTTAACCAACGGTGATATTGTAATATGCAAAGGCCATGATATGTCATGGAGCTGATGAATTCCCATCCCATTATACATTCCACTACACAATTAAGCCTGATCAAAATTCGTAAGCAATTCTGACCTTTTCCAGGCATGTAGGAGTTGTAGGGGGGTGCACATAAACAATGTGTCACAGAATATTTAACACATCTTCCATTGCGCCTCTCTTTGAACTTCTCAATAGCTCCGCATGCATGAGGAATGTAAAAGAAGCAGACGAATTCAGTGTCCTTGCCATGTCTAATGCAAGGCGAGGTTGGGATTAAGTGCCACTCGGACTGACTCCGAAATCGACCAGTACCCAAGATCAGTCACAGGGGTACACCAGTACCCAAGATCAGTCACAAGGGTACACCAGTACCCAAGATCAGTCACAAGGGTACACCAGTGCCCAAGATCAGTCACAGAGGTACACCAGTACCCAAGATCAGTCACAAAGGTACACCAGTGCCCAAGATCAGTCACAAGGGTACACATCCTTAGTTAGGAGCCCAGTTTGATTGCCAGTCCAGAAGAGTGGTCGTTTACTTTTAGGATTTTACTGAAGCCTCAATCCCATATATATTATTCTGGAAATAATATTTATAGATTAAACGAAACACTGTAGCATCCTCTCTGAAGTGTTATCTTTCTCTGTCTTCCATTATGGTCAATTTTTTGTTCTTTCCAGAAGGTGCTGGTGAGGGTGGGAAGGAGAAAGAAAGCACCGGATCAAGTTTCTTGCAGGTGAAGGTGCTTGTCCCAATCATTGCAGTTGCTGTCGTGGCTCTGGAGCTGATTGTTTTCATTCCGCTCTACCTGATCTGTAAGCGACGGTCAGCAAAGGAAAAGGCTTTTAAAGACTTCACAATCAGCCATGCTCCCAGGGAGAAAGGTTCAAAGAAGAGTGTTCAAGAAAGGGAAATGCCAGTGCACATGACCGTCAATCCTGCTTACAAACAAGGCATGCAATGTGGAAAACAGAATCAAGACGAACCAAACACCCTTTATGCCATTTCTTCTGTGGATCTCATTTGACGCGTTAACGTGCGTTGTTATCACTCACAAATATACGATTAGGTGCTAGAGAGGGAACCTGCTGAGCACGCACGGTGTAGATTGGAAATGAGGTTTCAAATTTTTTTCCATTAAATTTCACGAGTTTTTATGCTTTCCATTTTCGTCTCAGACATTGCTTATCTACTTTTGCTCTGGCCATGGCAGCAAGGTTCTAGGCAGATTGTCATGATAGAATTGACTTTTGACGGTAGAAGTTCTCCTGGCAAGGGGAAGTGGAACGAAAAAAAAATTCATTCTCCTATATCTTTCCTCCATGCAGGGAAGAATGTACTGGTGAAACACGCAATCAATCAAAGCAGACCGTTTGTTTAGACTTTCTTTTTCAGATCATCGTCACAAGTCTGATCAAAGAATATAAGCAATATCGATGGTGAGAAAACTTGTCCAGATGTGTTTATAGCTCATTCCCCTGTGTGGAGTGGAGGCATATTGCTCAATTTGCTGTCAGAACTTTCTGAACGCACTTAGTCATGTTGAGGAGTGACAGAGCTCAGCTCAGATCAAAGGCTCTTGCAGCACACCAAAAACGGAAATATCAGAAGGCTCCCATATCGACGGTGATGCAAGTATGACAATTGGAGCTTCCGTCGACGGTGATACAAGTATGACAATTGGAGCTTCCGTCGACGGTGATGCAAGTATGACAATTGGAGCTTCCGTCGACGGTGATACAAGTATGCATTGCAGTACCACTCCTCGTAAAGCACGCCTTAGACCTTTAGCTCACAGGGTCCTGGCCAGGGTTATTTTTGATTTTTTGATTGAATTATATTTCCTCATCTCTCACTTCTAAGCTTTCTCCTTTCCAAACCTAAGCTATTTTCTTGGTTTTATGGTGAAAACTAAGCGTGAATCATGATTTCGTGCCGATTCCTCTATTTAAAGTGCTACTCATGGGGAATCTTATCACTGCCAAAATTCATGGACCGGCCAGAAAACTGGTGGCAGATGGACTAAGGAGTTGGTGCCTCAGTCCCGTTGAGTACATCGCTGTAGCAAGAGTATATTGGCCTCCCTGAATCTAAATGAGTCGATTTCCAGTGTCGGGGACATTCTGGCTGTTTCAACGACAGTACATGCCTCGTGGAAAAGCAGTCTGTTAATGCGAAACCTTGCTTTGAATTCTATCAGACCGTGCTCCAGAGAGCTATCAAACAACGTCCTAGTCCTTTTTTGTCGAAACTGTCAAATTTCTCATCGACTCGCGGCTTTCGAAATTTTGACACGCGTAGCCATGGAGGTATCTAAAGTTGGTTGAACGCTTTGTCTTCTCCGTCGCTTGAGCATTCACATGACGAGTCACAATTGTTGTATTGGAAATACGAATACTGATATTTAGTTTTAGCTTGACTTGATCGGTTTTTCTTCGTATTGTGATGCGCCTTGTAGATGTTTTGATCCTCACCGACTCACGGAAATTGAGCGCTACTTTACTGTTATACCGACTTTGGAACGGGTTCAAGCCCTACTTCGTAGTCCCAAGGAAAGGTCGAGGGCGCGGGGTGAACTTATTCATGAAATCACACCGCTACGTTAATGATCACGGCAGGAACGACTTTGAACAGCTCTGTCCCGCTCCTCGATTGCCACCGGCAGTTTATACGTCGTACCCCCATCAAGCCCCGAACATGGTCCGCTCAGGCAAGCCGGGAAGCGCGCAGAGAGATTAGGACCATCTCAGTTCCAGCATTTCCGGTAGTCCCGATCGTACAAGCTTAAGCTAGAACGCCGGGGCTTTGTGCAGTTTATCTGGGAACACCATCGGGTCATTTCTGGGAAATGGCAGCGTCGTGAAGTTTCCTTCTTTCCCAGGAATGATTGAGCGTCTGCCATGTCAACGGAAACGCCTGTACGCATATGGGATGGAACCTAATTTAAAGCTGAGGCATCACCTCTGAATGACTGATGGTGAGCACGGAGGAAAATAAGACCTCCCTCTCCCTATCTCTCTCTCTCTCTCTCTCTCTCTCTCTCTCTCTCTCTCTCCGTTTGAATGTCTTTTCTAGGCCGAGACGCTGACGTGGGAGGAGGGGACCGTTCTCACGCTCCCAGCTAGATCCGCCGCGCTGTAGGCCATGGTAGACCCATCGCGAAACCGGGCCACCACGCTGTATCGGATATATGGTATGCTCTACTGCCTTTAGATATGGGCTCGCGCTGAACCCAACGCGGGAGGTGAAGAAAAGAAGAGAACATTCTTTATCGACTCTCTGTTGAGACCTGATCGGAATTTCCAAAGGGGACAGGTATGAAAGTGGCGGGAAAGGCAGGGGCGAGGCGAAAACTTCAGGGCTGATCAATGTGATCAGAGGCCTGTCTGATGATGAAAGCGTTAGCCGAGGTACCGCCCCTCCTGTTTGGTCACGTACTGACTGGCTGTGAGGGCCAATCCCCCTAAACTGATTTTAGAGGTCATTGGTCAGTTCATCCTTTTGGCACTTACCCGAATGTACATGCCACTGATCCTGCCTCACGATCAAGCATGTTTGCGTCTACCCGTTCCTTCGCCATGTCCTCTTCCAGCTAAACTCCCGGGAAACCTATCAGTATAAGACAGCCAGGGAGGGCTCAAAGAAATTTCAAGCTCGATTCATCAATATCACAAGATATGAAGCAACTTGGGCGAGCGCGTGCTTTACTGTATGGATGTAACAAACTACTACCCAGGCCAAAAACATTAGTTTTCAAATAAAATTCAAACAGTGATATCGTCTGAAATCGACTGTAACATAAGCTTAAGTGCCCACGATATGTCACGCAGTGACGGTTTGTGCGTATGCGCCACGCGCTGTTAATTAATCAAGCTCGATTCGTCGA
>JAOWAR010165128.1:0-10202 GCA_028571005.1 Clathrina lutea
ATGCATGAGAGACTTGATGTCGTTTGTAACTTCCAGGAAGTTGCATGCATGGGAGATGATCTCGTATGTTTAAACAGAACGTTTGGTATCAACTTTACAAAGCTACCTGCTCAGTGCAGTGAGCAGAGACAGAATGGCAAAATTCTCCACAAGTGGGAGTAAGATATGAGCAACTCACTCCACCAAAGGTGCCCAAACCTACAAGCGTAGGACATTAGTACTCTTCTACACAAACTGGACATCAGGAAACTAACTAGAAGTAAATTTTCAAAGCTCGCAACAATGCTGTCAAAGGCATCGTCAATTCAGCGAGGAGTAGTTCGCACTTGGACGTACTGGAAGCTAAGAGGGTGAAGAAGGAGAAACCTTTTTCGAGTCTACACACTGACCAATCAGCAGAAAAGGTTTCCGACTGCCCTACTCATGAGGCTAGCATTGTCCTTTGCAGTTGATTTCACTTAAATTTTGACTGCATGCTATCGATACCTGTTTAATTGAAGATTACCTTTTCCGGTGTGCATAGCTCACCCACAATGGGACGTGATTCTTGTGTAAATGGGTATAAAATAACTAAATTAATTTTTAGCATTACTCACTGAACTGTGCTACACCAGACTTGTCATGTGATAAAGATAGTATAAGATTGGGTTTATATTGACACAATCCGTGGACAAACGATGGAAATACAAGATAGAGATGTTTCGGCGTGTACGCCGTCTTCAGTTTAGTATTCTCTGGTTTGACTTTCTTCCTTACTGCACTAATTAATGATGTTTCGTCTTTCTCTCAGCTACAATACCTTTTGCACGTTTCTGCAGCCCCAGGGCAGGTTGTTGACAGATCAATTTAAGCGAAAAGAACTGGAGAAAAATCAGTTAGCACCAATGTCTTTTAATCTCTCTTCCCGTTCCCTTGCAATTGGTGCAATTGGGGCTGGACAACTCACTTTGGGGTAGATGATCTTCCTGAAGGGCGGTGAGCCTTTTGAGAAAAGATTGAATAAATTTTATTGGAGGCATGGTTGAGTGTTCTTGGCAGCAGATATGATCAGATGTGTGAATCATTATTGGTGGCATGGTTGAGTGTTCTTCGAAGTAGATAATTATAATCAAATGCGTGAATCATTACTGGTGGCATGGTTTTGTGTTTTTGGAAGCAGATATGATCAAATGCGTGAATCATGATCCTAATACTATGCAAAAGATTATGAGGTATCATTATTACGGTCCTAGTGGGAGTGCTATCTATTCTCTCGAAGGCGGGGCAAGTTTAAGTAGCTGTTAGCGCAAACTTCTAAGCTCTCTGTGTCAAGTTTGCAAGCTTAGGGGGGATGAGAGTAGCAAAAACAAGAAAATGAAAAAGGTGTGTCCTTTCACAATTTTCTGGCTGTTATTACACATTCACACATGATCAAGCTGTGACGTACAATGGAACAATAACTATGGCAGATATTATTTCTGCTTTCACTGATAGCATACCTGGTATGACATAATGAATTGTGGTAGTAAAGCTCTTGCTAAGGCAGATGCTTTCTGCGTGCTTGTGCCATCATCAGATTCGTCGAGTTCAATCTTTGAGAACTTTCTACTCGAACTGCGGGGAGAATACATCTGTTCAGGTCCCATCAATCCAGTTATGACAAACTGCACTTTTCTCCATTTGAGTCCCGACCAATAGCGCCTACCAGGTCCATGCACAGACTAAGCCTAAAAGATAAGCCAGCAGTTGGGTTGTTGAGGTATGTTTTGGCAGCTCGATATAGTTGGGAACATTCCCTACACACACACCAAATATTTTGGTGCCATGCACCATGAAAGACACCACCAACAGTGGCATGGCAAGAGAAACCAACAGATAAAGTCAAACAGGTCGAACACACACAGAAAAATTAAACGCTTGGTGTTATGTGCTTCACACAAGCAACATTTCTTTGCTCATTGTGCAGGTCCCCTATACTGGCGCCGTGCACCTGTTGTCTGCGGGATTGCTTGGGCCATCCAGGTGTAAGTTCTAGGCTGGGATTTATGCACATTTTTTCCTTTTGTTGGTCCAATTGCACTTTTGGTCTCTGCTCCTCGTGGCAATTAGCTCTTTTTCTTCTCGAAGTTTATCCTTTTTCCAAGATTTGCTTGTGGAATTCATGAAGAGAGTCAGACGAGTTTGCTGAAACCCTCTCTTGGATTTTCCAGGAATATAATTGCAGATTTAGTTCCTCAGCGAGGCAAGGAATTCACACATGGTTTGCCTGAGGTGAAGCCCCATACAGTGTATGCATTACCACATTTAAGGTGCTGCTTGCCTTTGACATTTGGGACGACCAAGAGCCGGCCACCAGACATACACTGACAAAAGAGCAGACATAAAGTCAGCTTTGGTCAGAAGAAACTCAATATTCGGCACGATTCTATTCGAATAATACAAAAGAGATCATTTTTAGCCCAGTCCCTGAGCTGAACGTATATGAAAATGTGTTCCTACAAACCAGCTTCACACCGAAGATTAGGAAACAAGGAACTAAGTATGAAGAAAAGATTTTTCTACAGTATGAAGGAAATCGTTGCAATGGAGATTAAACAGGTTGAGTGACCTTAGAGGTAAAGAGACAGTCTGTCCCCATTGGCCAACTCAATCTTATCAAATCATGAGGTAGCTTGTCTAGGTTCCACAGAACCTTCTAAAAGGATCAACAATCAGCAGGTCAGGATCAGAGGGTATCGTTAACTTGTCCACCAGCAAGTGCCTACCTTTTATAGCTGATGGATGTTGCATAGGTCTCAGCGCAGCTGGTCTACACAACAAAGTCTTCTGCACACACCCAACAGAGAAGGCCAACCATAAGTAATGTGTGCGCTTGCTTAGATGCCCACACTAGGACAAAGGACCTTTGCCTAATCGGAAATCTACAGCACTTTTCCATGTCAATTCCTGAAAGGATGGAGCATCGAAAATACGCGTCCATATTCTTTGACATTTCCTTGGATTCGTCCTTGCCCAATTCCCAGGCAAAAGGAACTATAGCAGCAAAGAGAGCAAGGTAGAACATGGCATGAACGATCAGTCTCTTTCGGAGAATTCGAAGCCGCTCAACTTGCTTTGAAGGCCGGCTGCGTCGGTGTGTGCTGTGAGAAAGTATTTTCTTGAGAAGCTTGTTGATCTGAAGGAACATACGAATAAAGAAGATGCTAGCAGGAATGTATAAAGCTGCGGGTGCTCCATAAGCACTGGTTGCCATCTGTATCATTGAATCTCTTGAACAGCCACCAAGGAGAGGATTGCCGATGTAATTTTGTGAGCTGATGGCTACTGAAACTGCCAAGATGGAAAGAGCTGTGTAGAACAAGAGTAGGAAAGCACCTAGCCAGTCATCTTTGCATTTTCTCAGAACGTATGTAAGATTTCGCTCAGAGCTCACTGGACGGCCTGATGCTGTGTCGCTTACTGTCCACCACCAAAGTTGAGTGGACATTGTGAACACATATACAAACCCCACATGCCCAGTTTTTACGAGCTTTGCACTGACAATGCAGAGTGCAGAAGATTTGTCAGAGGTATCGAAAGATGACTGAATGATCAAGCTGCCATCTTTGCGGCACCATAAATCATGTTGGAAGAAAACCATATGGAGAGCCTGGTGAACTAGCACAGCAATCCCATAAGGAATGTTGCTGATTAGAATGCCTTGGTTGAGGAGAGAAGCATCTTTGTAAGCCTTCTTTTTGATGTAGAGCCCAAGACTTGCCACAAACACGATCATCCACACGAGTTCCAAGAATCGACTACTGCTACGAAAACGCCACCGAGTGACCCATGCAAAGTCTGACGCTGCAGCGGCACATGCCAACGCACATGGAAAGCGGACAGTGTCTGGATTAAACGTCCCATTCAAACTCATCACAATTTCACCGAGTGCCTTTTTGAACTGTCTGCTTGACTCTGCATGCCAGTAATCCTTCGTTGATGTTGTTACAAAAATCAGTGGACAGGAAAGGTTCAGCTGAACGGTGAGAGGACAAGCAGAACTCTTTTCAGTCGGACATTGGAAATGGAGCCTTGAGGAAGAATTTTCTCTGTTTTCCAGCAAACACGTGTCATTGAGTAGATTTGTCAAAAGCCAATTTGCATTTGGTGGCAAGGACTGGAGGAATGAACCCTTAACCAAGCCCGACAGGCTTTGTACGGCTTGCAGGTGTCGGCAAGCGCATTTCCTCGTCTAGACACTCCTACATGCCCACATCTGAGAGGTGAATGAGCTGTTGCAGGTAAAGTTTCTTTCCCCCTGGCCATTTTGGACACTTCTCAAAAGTGAGTGGCAGACCACTCTAAGGACGGCTTCTTTAATTTCCCCGTTCTTCCCAGAAGAAGCCTCAGATTTATCAGCTATCCCATTGTCAATGTTGTGCACTCTCTTCTTGGTTGCCCAACCGCTCAGCCTCTTTGCTTCTTCAACAATCAGGTCGAGATCTTGAGTGAAATTGTTGAAGGATAGGTTCTCCTGGCAGAATTGTTCAACCACCGAGAGAACATCATTACAAAGAAAGAGGAACGTTTCTGTGGAAAGAGGAAAGTAAAGGGTTGGTATTCCAGAAAGAGTCATTTCTCGGCACTGCTGCGCCGCTGTTGGCTCGGAATCAACCGAGCTTGAATACTTCCGCTTGTAAACGCTAAGTATCTCCCACGTTATGTTTCTTGTCTCTGTAGCAAGCAAACAGATGGTAGACATCGAAGCCTTCTCTCCAATACTGCCTTGGGCACTTTCTTGTCCCACGCTACAGTTTTCTCCTAAAGCATGCCTGCTCTCCACTTCTTCATTGCTGCTTTCATCTGAAGCGTTTATGGTCATACCACCAATTTCGCTGTTGCCTGATCCTACGCCTGTTTGGATCCCCTTTTCTTCAGGGAGCAAATGACTCAATTTCAAAAGACGAACTTTCAGTCCTCGTACTCCATCTGTAGAACAGAGTTCTGTAGCCTGCTCTTGAGTATGTGTTGTTTTATTCCACTTCACAAAGTCGCTGACGTTCACCAGAAATAGCAAACGTTCCCTCAACTCCTGCGAGTTGGCTCGGGCTTGTGGCGTAACAGACACCTGACGATCTCCTCTCGATCCATGAACACGGCCAGCAGAAAAGTCCTTAGAAGATAAGCTTCCGTTTATCTTGATGCTGGCCAGTAGACGTTTTGCCTCAGTATCCTTCTTACAAGATGTGATCTCCTCGAAGATTTCCAGGCAAACGGTGCCAAGGCTCTTTTCCCAGCATGTGTCATTCTCCCGACTTGAGCCCCGCTCAGGTCATCCTCGATTCTTTGTCTCTAAATCAACCACTTTTCGGAAATAGGCGACAGCGGGACATGCCGTGAAACACTCCTGGTTTGTCCGCGTATCTGGCAACGAGTGGTCCCCACTCGTATTTACCAGACCGGTCCGGGGGTTGACAAGAGGGAAGCCGACAACCATGAGAAGTGGAAGAAATCTTCCCGGGAAAATGAGACTCCTTCTACACCCAAACATTTTATAGTAATGGCGTGCAGACCTTTAGCTCTTTATCGATCGCAGAGAACTGAGACGAAGACTACCGGTACCTGCACGAGAAGGTTCGTATGGACTCCAAGCACGGGAATAAATTTGATACTAAATTTCACACTTGGGGCAGTCGTGGGATATGGTGGTCAAACAGTGGGGAAGGTGTCGATCTCTACACTTCACAAGGGGAGAAAACCTCATTTTATCTTCCACGTTTTCAATCCCGATCCAGTGACAGAAAGGCCAACTGCTGGAATGGGACAAGTCGACAACTCAAAAATCTCCCCTCTACTTTGAGCTATAGTCCTATACGGAAACAACAAAAGAACGAGACGTTTCGCCGTCAACACCATCGTCGAGAGCATAAAAGACTTATTTGCGTGACGGTACACGTTTATTTTTCTGCTCTCGTCATCTGAGAGCTTGGGCCAAATCTTCTCTGTCAATTGAAGAAGTTGAATGCTAAATGAAGGGTAGTTTTACTCCCCCTTGAGGAATGACTTCACACATTGTGCTTTTTGCTGAAAAGTACTTGAAAAGGTGTGAAGTTTTCGTGCTAGAATTTTATTTCCGCAATTCCGCCGATAAATCGGATAAATTGTCAAAGACGCCCGGTGATTTCAAGCGGCGGGCTGATTAGGCGGGAAATTCAAAGCTCCGCTTCATCAAATCGCTGCTCCCACAAATTCAGTTCGTCATAACTCAGTCGCCACTGACCGGACCGACTTAAAAGCTTCTAAACAACCTCCACAATCACACTTATTTGACTGAAATGAGGGCGCTTGCAAACATTGATTTTCTTCCTCCCTCGCGATCGACCTTCATTTAAGCGGAGCAAGCCTGTAGAGGTCTAAATATGACTTAATACTTTTCACGTTTGAAACATTTCATGTTCAAAGTAGCCATCACAGAATCTAAGGACACCTGGTCCTAGAGAACCCAGGAGGGAATACCCCCACTGCAGCGGTTATATCACGTAAAATAAAGAGACAGAAGTGAGCTAAAGTTTTGATCAGCCATCGTTCTTTTCATCATAACTCAGCCAAGCAAACCGATATCAGAGTCTAGTCTTCAGCATCCACATACGGGATATAGGTGGTCTTAACATTCCGCGGCTCAACTAATGCGTGACAAACATAGCTAAACAGATAGCCAGGGGAAGAACGACCCGTGAACTGGGGGGATTTGTTCTCGATTGTCCCCAGAAGATAACAATTGTCGAGAATATTCCACAGTCTGCGTTATTGTGCTGGTTGTGTCGACGGATTCTTGTGTCGCCGTACAGACAGCTCGCGATGGATAGGGATTTAATCATAGTGTATTTTCTTCTCGCCCTCTTCCAGAACAATGTTCCATCGCAAAATTGCCATCAGTATACACCGCACACTCTCAGAGGTAAGTTCACTGAAAACATTTTTTGTGTTTATCGAAAGAATATTCCACTAAATTTTGAACTGTTTTTCTCCTTAGACTTCATGTCTTTCGTCGGAGTCGAAGAGGCGGACAACTTGCGACTCGCTGGGAACGCACTAGTGTGAAGGCAAGGGAAGACATGCTCCAAGGTCTCTACTCCGTGGTGGAAGATCAAACCAGAGAGCTCCTGGCAAGTCCCGCCCGGACCTGCGTTATGAGCGATGCATCACCTGACATTTCCAACGTCGGTCAGCTTGTGGTGCATTTTCTCTGCGTTGCAAACGGAGTGGTAAAGGCAAGGTGCGTTCGTGTTTTTTTTTCCGTTCACCTCTGCAGCACATTTCTGTGACTATCTCTTTTGTTCCTGCCGCTCTTTATTTTTCTTTCGGCTCTGAACTAACTTTTGGTATTCCCCTTCCATATTCTGCAGGTTTGGAGGTGTCAAGGCGGTTTCAAGACGCGAGACCGTGTCACTTCAATGAGGCGTAGAGGAAGTTTGCTCAACGGCGGAGCTGAACTGGAAGCGATGCCGTATCAGCAGCGATGGCGCCAATGTTTTTACAGGCAAGAACAACAGTGCTGTTGCGCGTCTGAAACGGAAACGCAACATGTAGTACGCCGAGATGACACACTGCATGTGTCAATGGGAAGCATTGGCTGCTGCGGACGCTGAAAAATGTGTCTTGTATCAGTTCATGACACGGTCGCGTCAACCATCGCTGGAGTCTACAGCCAGTTCAAGCTTTAGTCGGTCAAGGAGAGCTCTCTTCACGACCTTCTAGAGGCTTTGGAGCTCCCTGTCCTGAAGCTAAAGGAGCCCAAGCAGGTACGTTAAAATTGGCTGTCTTACGATGAAGCTGGGTCTACCTTCCGACGCAGTTTCAAGTGCTGGATTTGACACTTCAGACAGGCCTGGCCTGAAGATCGAGATGCGGCTGCAAAAGGATGGCTTAGTCGCATCAAGTCCTTCAAGTTTGTGGCAAGCATTCTCCTGTTGAGCGATGTTTTGCCCAAGCTTTTGTCCTTAAGCAAGAAGATCTAGTTGTCGTCTGTGAGTTTTGCCATGCTCAAGGTAAGCAGAATTGAAGGGGTTTTTAATACCATTTCAAGAACTCTGGTTTCTAAAGCGTTTTTTTTTACTGTCACCAATAATATTGCTGGTATAAATAATGTAAAAAAATTGTACTTGTTTCCTTACCTTTCACTTCTCTCCACCTCTGCAGCCCTCACTTGTGCAAGCAAAAACTGAGATCGACATTCTCAAGGACATTCCCTCGCTTGGCAAACCTGGATGTGGTTTCCTCAATTTAAGATCCGAGGATGTAAGTGGGATGATTAAATATAAGTGTGTTTATTAAGGGTGATGATTATACAAGCATACTTTTTCCTCTTAGCACACTCACATTTGTATGGCAACCTTTTCCAGGAAAGTATTTATGTGGATAAACTTGTGTTCCGTTTCTTCCTTTTCCAATGTTGACACACCCCACACCCGTTGGAAGATGTGGAGATATTTCCAAATGATCAGGAATGCTCAGAGCTCAATACCAATGTCCGCAAGGCATATCTTCAACTAAAGGACTGCTTGGATCAAAGATTCCCCGGATGATAGATGTGCTTGACGCTCTGAGCGTTTTCGACAGTCGAAATTTCCCTGGACGTGCTGGAATTGTTGATTTTGGTAATGAAAAGTTGGAGGTTTTTATTGATCGACTGGCTGACGAGAATGGCCACTAATGGAGGGAGAAGCTGGTGGACTATCCATCAAGTTGCACGAGTGGCTCAAGTCCACAGAGAAGGGATCTCACTTTTATTTCTTCTTAGTTTACTTTTCTCTTCTGTTTTCTTTTCCGTTTTCCCTTTCTGTGTGCGTGCGTGTGTTTGTCCTGCGTGCAGGGCATCTCCACCCAAAAATTAAGTTCCGCTCTTTCAACGCTATTTTCCGCCCTGAGTACGATGGTGAAGGTCCTTTTTTCATGCGACATGGACAACCCCTTGAAAATGGGGGAAAACGCAAATGGGAATTACCCTCGTGTGACGTCACGAGTGATTAGCTCCTGGCCAGCTGACCCTTGAACTGTATAGAAGTTGAGTGAGGGATCGACTCCCGGTGAGAAAGGGCTTCTTTTTCGCTTGTCATAGGCCGCTGAGGTTGTCAGTGACCTAAAATCAGCTCTTCTATAATATGTCTTTGCCCACATTTCTCTCACCCTCTGTCTAACCTGCTCACCCTAGTTGGAGCTGCAAAGGTTGTCAATGACAGATTCTCAGCTCTCCTACCAATGATCTTTGCCCACACTTCTCACACTCTCTGTCGACGTCTAGCCCTGTACCAGCTTACCACAAAGAAACTTTACAGATCGCCCACGAGGATGCTCCTTTGTCACTCCAGGAAGTTGGTGGGTGCATGGGTTCCGCGTGTTGAGTCTTGAGATGGAGTCCAGCGATTTCGAGTCTACAGAGCACTTTGGACACTTCACTGAGATCTGCTCATAAGGACAGACCTATAAAGCCAATTTTGTTTCAGCCACGGAAGAAGGTAGCTTCCGGCGCTTCCACTGTCACATCATCAACCTCCAACCGCATCACGATATCAATAGACTGCTCAGCCACGTTGTGGAGCTTCCAGGGATGATACAACTCCATCATGTTTCCCTGCTGAATAAGATGCAGATCGCCTGGAAATTTTGTCTTGGTGCAACTCCGCTCAGTGCAAGGATCACGAGAGCAGTATAAGTTAGTCTGCGTTTGCCTTAGGGAAGGTACTCCCGCTGGCGCATTGCTTCTAGCTAGCGTCTTGAGTGCGACGTACACCTGAAGCAGCACTTTCTCGCCCTATTGGTTAGGAGATATCGATAGTTGCCGGCAAGGCAGACGAGGATTAGAATCGGTAAGCTTTGTGGCTGAAAGCATGAAAGCCGCTTCTTCCAGTGCGTGGAAATCTGACGGTCTGCGGGTCTCTCCGTCTGTAAGATCTGCACGTCCTTTCGCTTGGCGGCCTACCGCTTCAACGGTACACGTTGTAGGTCCACAACACTTTTGCTCGTGGACAAACACGGGAAATTCCTGCCTGTACTGTTCAGGCTATAAGAATTGATTTCCCGCGAAGGATCTTTTTCCAAAAAATTTGTAAGGGTTTTGAGCATGCTGTGATTGAAGATGAACAGTCTCTGGGGCTCGTCGACTTTTATTTTACTGCTGATTCCAGGCCCAGGTTTAGATGTTGCAAGACAATTTTGTTTGCAAGTAGAGAATAGCTCTAGCGTTA
>JAOWAR010165150.1:0-10202 GCA_028571005.1 Clathrina lutea
TAGAGGAGACTCCCCCGATTAGTAATCTTCCACCACTATTGGATTATCCTCTTTAAACAAATTATGATAAATAATAATAATAATAATAATAAGGAAATGATAGGACATTCTGGTGAAAAGGTGACAAAACTAGATAGAAAGAAAGATTATCCATATGCACAGGGGACTGGCGATAAGACTCTTGGGCATCACTTAGAGTAGGATTACCATCAGAAAGCATCACACGCCGATGTGAAGTTGAACAATCACAATGACATCTGTCTGGGGTCTTGCTTTCTAGATACCGCCTTTCCACTGGACTTTTGGCTTCCTTGTGATGTCATGCTTCACTCCAGCTCTCCTATCTTCCCAGCCACTCTGCAGTACCCTCAGGTACTAACAAATCTTCTTAACCACACACCTAGCAATGTAAAATAGTAGCTTTCCTTCATTCTCCCGTTTGTTCCAAGCTGATGAAAACGTCAGGATGGAGGTTGGAATGCCGTGTCATGTAAGCGAAATGCTTTGTTTTTGGCTTCCAAGCAAAAAGCTATGAATGCCTGCCATTTTTCTGACAACTTGTCTCTAGCAGAAGGCAAGGAAACACAATTACCATATGAATGAGGATTTAGTTGTTGGTATTCTCAAAAGCTTACCATCCAAATCGCTGTGAATACACCTGGCCAAAATTCAGCAGAGCACCAGGAGAGGCATAAACAACAGGACCACAGCCGTGCCACTGTTCATGTTGCCAGTCCTCGAGGAGAAGAATACAATGAAATGACGCGTCATGGATATCTATCTGGTTTGTTTCACTCATTGGAGCTCAGCCATTCGAATGTGTGCGTCTGCATGTGTATTCAGTGTATGTAGCAAATTGTCACAGTGCGGTGTGTGAACATCTGTGCAACTTATTCCTCAGGCACATACTTTACAGGAAAGTTTACTATGCTGGCTAGCACTATGGTGACAGACGTCACAGTTTCACCAATACCCTTTTCTGTATACCTGATGAATGACGGCGTTCTTGCAGAAAGTGTGGGTCTACTGCCCTACTTTAATGGCAAGTCAGTTGTCTTTCTTACCTCCTCTCCAAGTCACTTGTCTTTCTTGCCTCCTCTCCAAAAATCATCACAAGGTTGTGCAACACGTGCTTCATTTTTTTTCTTTGTAAAATGAAATGAGAAGAAGGAGGAGGAGTTAAACAATGTCAAGCAACAACTTTACAGCCAAAGAAGAACACACCAACATTTGACATGCAACAGTCACAAGCTTCTCTGCAGAAGCCCACGCTGTGTGTTCAAAGCATGAAAGAAGTTGAGATGGTCATTCGGTGAAGCCTCCTGACAGATCAAAAATATAACCACTCCTTTAAGCTGAGTTACGAAGCACAATTCACAGCTAATGATTTCTGTGGTTCTGATTTTAGTACCATTTCTGGCATCTCCAAGATACCGTTTTTGTATAACTCACTGCATGAGACTGAATATGTTTGTTTTGAAAAGACCTTTGTCCTTTCGGTGGCTTCTTGCTGGAGAATGCATGCAGTGCGTGATTTGTGTTACTCGTCGATATGACTGAACAGCGGCAGCGGGCTGACCCCCAATGAGAAAGAGATGTGCTGTATTGAAGGAATCGTCTTTTCCTTGAGAAGTGGCAAAGATTGTGTACTTGAGGTGCTCGCAATTCAGCTGTTGGAATGAGGCTGGTAACCCATCAGTGTCGAGTGCAGTGGGATCAGTCAGAGTGGACGCGTCATCATTATTATCATTGGCCTGGGCAAGGTTGGCGAGCCTTGTCCCACCAAACACCTCTCCAGAGCAGTTTTAATCTCTCCAAAAGGCCTTGGGGAAGATGGCGTCAACCTTGATCGTGTAAGAGAAGACGAAGTGGCTTGTTGAAATGCAAACTACCGGCAGGGCTGGCCAACATGCAGACGCTTATTTGATCAGGGCACAAAAGGGAGAGAATATAGAGGTGAAGTGCCAATTTTGAGGGGAATAGCATATATCCGTTAGCCATGTCAATTGAGAATATTTACTATTCCAATTTTGGAATACACAAACTGTGCATTTGACTGCAGGGAATGAATTGCATTTCTGGTGACTTGACTGAGCCAAGCATGTCTTGAAAAGATTTTTACAGAGTTCTGTTGTCTCAATAGGCCAACCACATTTAAGCTCAGGGTTGAGGTTTTTGTATGCATTTTCTATTGTCATCATAAATCTACCTTTATTACTACTCGTCTTGGCTATATTTTTCTTCTTCATCCCACATTTTCTTCATTTTCTGCATTTTTCTCATGTTGTTCACCTTATTAACTTTGATTCCTTATGAAGAAAATCAGATCAGTTTGTTCTGTCCCTCTTCTTGAGACTTCAGGGATTTTTAGCACCATGGGCACTCTACATGTCTAACAACATACCAAAACCTTGCTTTGAACGAACGCGTTTCTTGGAAAGCGTTTCTTGGATATGCACCCACATATGCCTGTGTTGGAAGACATTCGGCTTTCTTCTAGCCAGGTGAAGCTTACGTCCTGATTTGCTGTTTCAGTTCGCTGTCAGTTCTACTGACAAGATTGGGCGAAAGCATTATGGCAGAAGACACACCTAGTTTGTGAAGAGCAACACACAACTACTTCAGGCCATTATTTTTCCTGGTTGTGAGAGATCCGACCTTTGATGGCCTACAAAAAGCAAACCAGGATTTTTCCTTTGTTGAAACAAATAAAGCTGTTTTTAATGTTAGACCAAACTTCAGAATTTTTGCTAGGCCCTTTTTTCAAAAACGAAATGTAAATAATTTTCGTCATAGACAGCATGTGGACAATCGACTGATCTCTGTGGACTGAAGTGTCAGATATTTCTTTCCTGGGCATGGAGCTGTTGATTTTATTGTTGTGGTTTTTTTAAATATCTAGACTGGGAAGAGACCGACAAAAGCGTAGTCATAACAACAACTGTTGCAATCTGCACAGCTTTTGGTGTTTTGAAGTTTGCTCCTTCCTTGCTCCTCTCCTGCTTCGATCTGAGCTTTTTTCTCTTGAGTAGCTGCTTCCTTATATATGTATGTATATATTTCGGCAAGATTCACATTACTTGAAAAACTGCTTTTAAGTGATTTTTCTTTAAAATTGCCATGGATATGGGTGCCATTTTCCGGGCTCGAAAAATCCGGTCGCCTACTCGCCAGTTGCGACCGGAAAGTTCCGTTGCCTTTTCAAGTCCAGTGGTCACCTCTGCGACCTGCATTTCTTTCCAGCTTCTACTTTGGCGACTTCGGTTTCGTTTATACTTCCACAGTTCTCTGCTCCGTCATTTTCTCCTCTTGCCATCGTCCGCAAAGTGCTGCAAGCCGGTTTGCGTACTGACCATAGACTACGCGCGTAGATTTACGTGACCGTATGTGAACGGCACTGCTTAGTTCTGCTTGTTCATGCGTGATCGGTAGATGTAACTATGGTAGTCGTTGGCGTACCTTACGTGCGCAGCCTGCTTTAGGCTTTACGCTTTGATCACACGCGCACGTGTATTGTCAGTATTTGAGCCCTAACCCCAACCCGAACTGAATGCCAGACCCAAACCTAACGTGAGTGGTGGGTGAATGTCTAAAATTATTGTCCACCTTGACACAACCACTTACACAATCAGCCTCCGGTAACACTAAAAAATGTGCAAGGTAACTTTTTCCCTGTATATTTCAATATTGCGTCTGATAATTATTCAATAAGGCCTCAGAGCCACTTGGCAAGTAGGCAAGAGTCATTGCTTCCATTTTGGCGACTTGGGTGAAGAACTTACTTCCACCTTGGCTTGTTCAAGTCAAAATGTTTTTGGAGCACTGCGTTTTTGACAAGTCGCTTTAACGAAAAATTGAGTGCGGACCCCTCTTTTAAGTTGATTTAAAAAAGGCGTGGTAAGAAATTGGATCGAGGGCAGCCTTGCATATTAAAGTCGTTCGTTCTGCTTTTCCGAGAGTTTCCTTATTCTCGGTCGCTCTAGTTTACAAATTATTCTCTTTTTCGTCAATTGAAACACGATGCTGAAACTGGTATTTTCGCCGGAGAGAGAGAGAAAAAATAAATGAGCTCTGCAGCTGGGCGATCATCCGATCATCGACCTTGTGATCGAATTCTGATCTCTGTGCCAAGTTCTGAGTCGTACCAGGGGCTAGCAGAAGCAGTGTGTTTCTTTGTATATTTTACGCAAATCAAACTTGACATAAGATAGGATTTTGAAGTCAAAAATAAGTTGTAATTGCAAAGTGCCTGCCATGTCAACGCTCATGATGTCGACGTGACGAAACAGTCTGATAGAGGTAGCCACGATCACCAACTGCCAAGGTATCTAAGGTTAATTGGTTGAATGGGAAATTTGTAACCCTCTGACTGAAGAATGACTCGAATTTGGGACACCGGAACATTTCTGCACAGACAAGCGTGTTTCCAAGAAGAGCATTTGTTCTTGAAATGTCAAATCGCATAATTGCTAAACGGAAGCCATACCATATGAATAGAAGATTAAAACCGTCAGGGTGAGAATATCCCTATCCGAAGAGGTCAAAGGAGATCATTATTCAACTCATTCCAGCCCACCATGGCGACACTTCACGAGCGTATAGTTCCTCTGTACATGTGCACGTGCCCAGCTTTGTTTTATCCAATGCATCACAGAGTAGACAAAGTCTGTTGGAGCGGGTGATTGCGCACCACTCTACAACCATGGCATGAAAGCACTTCTGGTCATCCTTCGCTTGCCTCTGACAAATTGTATGGATCTTGGCTTTGGTCATTCCCGTGGACAACTTGGGGTGTAAGTACAGAAAAAAAAATCTTCCACTCTTTTGCGGCGGTGGTGTCTTCAGCAAGGAAGCGAATGTGCTCGTTGCTGATAGCCTTATCGTGAAGTCGTTGTCTGCACAAAACACCATCACAAGGGACCGCTATTTTAAGAAGACAAAGAGAAGTATGAAGGGTGAACAAACGACAAATGGCAGACACAATTTTTTTTAACTTTCTTCTTGCCAAAAGTTTGTCTGACAGGAACACAGTCACCATTGCTGCCACGGTCGTCGTCGTCGTCGTCATCATTGTCGTCGCCGCCGTCGTCTTCGCCGCCGTCGTCGTCATCATTGTCGTCGCCGCCGTCGTCTTCGCCGCCGTCGTCGCCGCCGTCGTCGAAGCCATCGTCTTCGCCGCCGTCGTCGTCGCCACCGCCGTCGTCGTCGCCGCCGTCGTCGTCGTCGTCGTCGTCGTCGTCGCCGCCGCCGACGTCGCTGCTGCCGTTGTCAACATAATCATCTTCGTCTTTGTCATTCCCATCGTCAATCATCCCAAAACTTACACAATGCCATTACAGGCTGCCACAGGATTCATGCTCGAGTTAGTATCGAGCCACACCATTCCACTCTATAGTGTTTATATTTCCTCTACTTCCGACCTAGACTCAATTCTTTCCCCACGCCTGGTTTTGGCCGAGCCTTGCGAGACAAGTAATGAAACATCCCTTGGGCTAAAATAAACTTCCTTAACAGTCAACTAACGCCGCAAACCAGCTGCGCATTACGCATATGGTTGTAAAGCGCAGTAATAAGCTTATCTTGATCACTGCATGTCCTTCTTCCCTTTCTTCTATCGTTTCTTCCCCATTATATCTATTATCCTCTTTTCCCTGTATTCCTTCGAGCGAGGAGTTCGACCGTGGCTGGTCCCGACGAGACTCAGGAAAAGACCAAGCTGCATGAGTTAAGTGCTGTAGGCTTTAGAGACTCCTCTCGTTCTGACTTGCATCGGAGCCGGTCGCGGTAGATCACTTGGTAGAGCACCAGTCGAGCATGCTGTGGGTCCCGGGTTTGAATTGCGGTCGGACCGAAATGGCGAGGCTTTCTTCATTTTCGCCCAGGGGTCATCTTCTTTCTTCTATCGTTTTTTCCTCATTACATTTCTCTCTCTCTCTATATATATATGTATATATATGTATATATATAAATATTGAAAGATTGAGGAGATAAACGTTTTGAAAGAAAGAAATCGCTTTTCACACGGGAAGAGAAATCCCTATGCATGGACCAGTTAGATGTAGAAGCACGCTGATATAACGCAGAAAACAAGCCACAGGAAGAGACTGATTTCCAGAGCATTTTCTCCAGTAACTCAACGACGCTTCGCCCAGCTCTCATCAGGAGTTAACACTATGAAAGTACAGAACAAACAAAGATCTTGAGAAGCTTAAGCCAATGTAAGACTACATGCACTTGTGGGAAATTTACGCATTGGGCATACGTGGAAAATTTCACAAAAAAATTATGCAATCAAACAAACAAAAAAGAATGCTTAAACAAGTTTTAAAGCACGTACATGTTCTTTCTGGTTGCACAAGTCGGACGACTTGGAGCGGGTGTACAGCGCCTCCAGTGACATCCAAGTGTTGCTGGTGCGCGCTGGCGACGATCTTGAACTTGTTGAGTGGTGGTGTTGCAAGGCACTCTAGATTGACTTTGATCATGACGTGCTCGGTGCTTGCCTAATCGGTTTTTGCTTTTCGAAGGTCAGATGTTTGCTGAAAGAGTTTTTGCGGGCAGTTGTTGCTTCCTGCGCTCGAGCCAGGCGTTGAGTTGTCTAGCCTACATACGTCTGCTCACAGCAGCACGTGAATTCAAAATCCTTGTGAGTTGTGTGGGTTCGTGGTGGAAAACACAACCTTCGATTTCAAGTTCGGAATTAGGGATGAGATGGTTGGGATAAACTCAGTTTGCGAAAAGAGTCACTGATTTTTCTTTCCCAGGGCACCTCGGTACAAACGCGGATTTTGTCACGTCTCCTCGGTCATTGTCACATATCGGGGTGTCAATATTTGTTGGATCACTCGATCCACCACAACAGAGGTTGAGTAGCCATTGTCTTAAAACATTGATTTCAGCTTCCAGATCTCATCTGCCGAGGTCGATTCGGAGCAAACCCTTACTGCTCGTGACGTTACTGATCGAATGAGAGCGATCTTCCGCTGTGTGGGGGGCAAAAGGGGACCACCGTGTGGACAGTCTGGTGAATATCGGTTTCCGATAGACCGAATTATGAACCAACACATCCACGAAGGCAACAGGCGAATGAGAGCGAATGAGAGCAATCTTCCGCTGTGTGGGGGCAAAAGAGGTTTACCGTGTGGACAGTCTGGTGAATGTCGGCTTCCGATAGACCGAGCGAATGAGCTGGTTATCTGCTTTATAAGCCAATGCGTCCATGGGGGCAACAGGTGCGTACTCAGCTGTGTTTCTTGGTTACCCCTTGCGGTGTGATTTTGCGCATGAGTTGTTGTTGACAGAGAAACTGACTGGATGAAAAATAAAGCGGTTGAGCTTGCCCAGTCATGTAGTGAAATTGGGAGCCACAGCCGCAGTTTGCCAAGCGAGCTCTTCGTCAACCCAGCGAAACACGTTTCACCAGAGTTAATCGATCAGTGAAAAATCGCCGCAGCCGAACGGCCACAAAACCTACGCCTTGTAGCGTACGTATTTTTCGGGTTTGACGACATCGAACGGGTCACCGGGAGGTCAGTTAGCGCCGAGAAATGCTCCATTGGATTGAGCCTCCTTGAAGTTGAAAATACACAAAAATGTGTATTGTGGGACTTGAACTTCTAAAATTTTCCGGGGAGTGCCCGGGCCCCACCCCTGCCCTCCAAGGGCTTCCCTGTTACGCGCCTGGGTAATTTTGCTGTCCATCTTAACCTCCATTGTGAACTTCAGTGTCAGGTGCATGTTGTTCAATACCTAGAAAAACCGAAGGGATAGCTCATCATTTTGGCTCATCATCCGAAAAGAAATTATGTCATTGATGAATCTTTCATAAAAGTGTGGCCAATGTTGTTCATCAATCAGAGATTTGGAATGACCTGCAAAAATATGAACTAGAACCGGGCCCATGCAATGGTGAGCCCATGGCTATTCCATCCACTTGTTTGTACATGTCGCCGTTGCACGAATCCTACCTCCACGGTTGCCTTCAAAAGCAACTCTGTCAACAGACTCTCCTGCTCACCAGCCTCAGAGTCGATCGAGTGGGCCATGCTCCTGGACTTCCCCGGCTCGTTTACTCTAATCGGGGTTCTCTCCCGGCTGTGCATCCGCTGCATGGTCAAGTGGTAGGTAAGATCATGGTTGAATCGCGATTGCACCACTCCGACTGTTCTAGGCGATGATGGCGCTGGTCTGGTCCTGTGCGCCGGCCTACCTCAAAATGCCCATCGCCTTTGTCCATTAATACGAGGGAAGAGCGCGAGGGCCATAGCGTCATGCTCGTTAGTCATGTGTCACGAACGTATGGCTGATTATCAGTTGCCGCGTGTAGAAGCCACCCCGCCCGGCCTTAATCGAAGAATACACAACCAGTCATGCGTATCTTTCCCACGAATACTTATTATGTATATTGCTTGGCCAGCAGTGTACCGAAACGTCTTTAATCTACATACACGCCAGCTTTTGAAGACAACGGAATTTGAAACTCCCATTTTTTCCTGCGTGTAGAAACGAAAGATAAATAAATGTATTCATTCATAATTTTATTGCAGTTGCATGATACAGGTGGGTTACTCTTACTCCAGCGACGCGTACGCATGCCAAGGTAGTCCCCGAACTGAACAAGCAAGAAATAAACATACTAAGAGAAGAGCAATTTGCCGGAGATCGGATTTACCGTGGAATGAATGCACATAGGAGCTTTAATTTTGTTGAATACACCTCATCCAGATTTTAGTTGCAATGGAAAATGAGAGATTTACTATAGAAGACACGAACAGCAGTTTTCGGGATGGCCAGAGATAGTGAGCTGTTAGATCAAAAACAGTCATGCAGGAAAACTGTGTGAACGTTTCGCCTCGTTCCCCCGAAGACCTTGAAAGCTAGTGGAGCTTGTTGATGACCTCGCCTGCAGCCCGTCTTCCCGCTTGTACTGCTCCCTCCATATACCCGATCCATTTGGTAGCCGTTTCCGTGCCTGCCCAGTGTATGCTGAAACAGATGAACAGTGCACATAATTATATACATTCCTGGTCAAGGAATATTATTCAACTGTACAGAAAGAAGAAATCGTACAATCCTGTCAGAGGCACAGACTTTTCACTCCACAGATCGTACGACAGCATCTACACACCCCCAGTTGCAAACATACAACAGGGCCAGCATACTCAGCTTTTTCGCTTTGGATTCGTGCGATTTGGTCTACACAGACCGCCATGGTATGTTGGTAGTTACTTAGAGTATCAAGGCTGTAGGGGTGTGCAGGCCCATGTCCTGGCCTTCAGGGTCCCATAGCGGTACCATGACAATTGCCAACCCACGGCCGGGGAATGGAACCAGTCAGTTCGCAATTGCATGATGAACTCCAGTCTTGGTCCAGGCTCAATTCAACATTTTCCCATTTCATACAAATCAAATAAAACGACCTCACAAAACAAAGCATTAACTGATTTCGCAACACACTTAGCTGAGAATATATCCTCCGCACAACATCATTGCTTAAATTAGTTGTAGAAATGTCAAATACACTAGAAAGCCTTGAAATGACGGCATGTTTCAACCTTCATCCGGAGGATTTTGTCAGGTTGCCACAAAGCAAATCAAGGGCAGCTATTACTTTATATTTCTACGTATGAGGTTCGGGAGTGAAATACATTAGAGGTGTTATGTGCACAACATTGCAGATTGGCTGGGGTGAGCGAGAGCTATGAAAACTTTGAAGCAGAACGGTAAACAGAAAAGTTAGGACATTCCGGTGAAAAGGTGACAGGAAGATAAGTAGACAGAAAGATTCTCATGTACAGGGGACCGGAGATAAGCCTCTTAAAGAGGACATCAATAAGAATAGAATGACCATAAGAAAGCATCACATGGGGCGAAGTTCAACAATCACAATGATATCTGCCTAAGATCTTCTTCCTTTCTAGATGCCACCTTTTCTGCCCTCTTCTTTGTGATATCATGCTTCTTGCCAGCTCTCCTATCTTCCCAGCCACTCTGCAGTACCCTCAGGTACTCACAAATCTTCCTAACCACAAGCCTAGCCATATAAAGTAGTAACTTCTCTTCATTCTCCTGTTTGTTCCAAACTGATCAAGGTGGTTTAAGGACAGGACCTATGCTAAATATCCAATATGGCGGGGTAGTGAGGGTTTTCACATTTTCTGGATAATTTGTACAGATTCCTTTTTTTAAATCTGAGTAGAAAC
>JAOWAR010165161.1:0-10201 GCA_028571005.1 Clathrina lutea
ATCTTGAAAGAAAGTCATGCCAAATAGAAGCACCTTTGCCATCAGACTCCATCTTGACAATGTCGGACTTCAGACTGACTTGAATTTTCTTGGCATGCAAACCAAAATAAAGAGATTTATCACGTCGGCCACCACATCGGCACTTGGGAATATGGCGGCTGCGCGACAAGATATCAATCGCGTCTTAAACTCAAGGACATCACAGAGTATACCCACTAGTATATCTACAATCGCTCACCGTGCACACGTCGTTTGAGCCGTTACCCTGTCGTTAACTTCTTCGGAGAACATGGGGGAAAATATTGGCATTGTTTAGAAGGGTATTCCTCATTACATGCGTATTTAGAAAGAGAAAAAAAAAAAGCTTCGTCAGGTGGTAAAATGCTCATTGTTACTGCTTCCTTCAAGCGGGACGGCGAGTAGGCACGTGAATGTGGTGATGGTGCTGTGGAAGAGTGGAGACAGTATGCCAGTGGACGGTGGTTTTCAGGCGCTGCAGATCATCTCTAATGCTGCTGAACGATGCTGAGAGCATGTTGAGATCATGATGAATCCCCTTGCCACCCTGCTCGCCCAGAAGCCCTAGTCCAACGCTAAATCTGCGCATGCAGTGACGACGTGATCTTCAAGTAGGTGAAGCTTGGGCATGACGTTTCCCAGTCGTCTGGAGATGATTTCTCGACGAGCGCTTGCCATGATTTTCTTAATTTGACCCTCCAGCATCGTCAGCTTTCCCTTGGAAATGGCCGATGCTGTGCTGAAGAGGGGACTGCAAGATGCATACTAGCTCATCAATGTCCTGTATTGGCTGCCAATGGTGTCAACATCAGGAGCTAGCCTTGAACAACATTGGCTGACTACTGTTTGGGGCACCTCCGTCAAGTCGGTGATGATCTTCTCCATCAAGGCCTTCTGAACGTGGTTGCCATTTCCGTGGTTGGCCGCATGCAGTACCCGCGCATCAGCTGTGTATATGAAGCCAACAAAATTGAGTTAGCTGTACCTGGTTGCCTGCCTCTAGAACATCGTAGATATAGGCCTGGAGCTTCATCTAATGGTCATTGTTTATGGCTTCCTTGTGCTCAGCCACTGGCCCGTTTCCATTTGATTTTGTCTGCTTCAACAAGTTGCCCAGAATATTGTTTATAACTTTGAAACATTGTCTGCTCAAAACATTTCTAGCCCAACGAGATCTAGCAACTTACGGCAGCTCTAGCAGCGAAGTAAAACGCTTTCTTGTGAAAGCTGTCATTCCTGTTCTGAAGACCAAGATAAAAACTTCCCAGAACATAGTCTTGTTGTTCATCCCCTTCTGCGGGCATACGCATTACATTAGGACACGTTGGCTGCTCAGCCCCTTCTGTGGGCTTACGAATTACGTTAGCAATTTTTCCCACCCTTCCTCGCTCTCATGCCTTTTCATGTGACTTTGTGCCCTCATGGCTGTTTTGCTCTCCTTTTTTGTTCAGAATGAAGTCTCAAACTGTGTTACAGGTGTGTGTGGTTTGCTGGCCCATGTCTCCCGTGTTTTGGTGTGTGTGTGTGGTGGCTCGAGCGAGAGTGAAAAGAACATTCTTGCCCTTCCAGCCGGATGCGGGAGACTCAGGACTAGTTCCATTGTTTCTTCGAAAGTTGATAGACTTATCTTAAGAGTCAATCATGGAAGACGCGATGCCGATTGAAGTGGATAGAACAGGATTGGTGAAGTCCTGGAGGAATCTGAGACGCAGAGCTGCTCAGTTTAAAAAGAGATCCCATGGTGAACTGAAGAAAGCAGCCCCGAACGTTCGATACCTGGAGAAGGCCGGGTTTGCCGAAAGCGGAGGCTGTAATCCAAAACTTGGATGGAACCGTTTATCAGCTGAGGTCTTTGCTGGAAGAAGAGGACGACAAACATGGATTGGAAGAACTTGATAAAGAGAAGGAACACTGAACGAGGACGGAAGACCCCAGAGACGGTGATCACAGGACAAAGTGACGGAAGACAGTGATCGCAGGACAAAGCGACGGACGACCTCAGAGACAGTGATCGCAGGACAAAGTGATCGAAGACGTCAGAGACACTGATCGCAGGACAAAGCGATGGAAGACCTCAGAGACACTGATCGCAGAACAAAGCGATGGAAGACTTCAGAGACACTGATCGCAGGACAAAGCGACGGAAGGCCTCAGAGACATTGATCGCAGGACAAAGGGACGGAAGGCCTCAGAGACAGTGATTGCAGGACAAAGCGGTGGACAACCTCAGAGACAGTGATCCTAGGACAAAGCAACGGAAGACCTCAGAGATAGTGATCGCAGGACAAAGTGACGGAAGACCTCAGAGACAGTGATCGCAGGACAAAGCGATGGAAGACCTCAGAGACACTGATCGCAGGACAAAGCAACGGACGACCTCAGAGACAGTGATCCCAGGATAAAGCGATGGAAGACCTCAGAGACACTGATCGCAGGACAAAGTGATGGAAGACCTCAGAAACAGTGATCGCAGGACAAAGCGACGGAAGGCCTCAGAGACATTGATCGCAGGACAAAGCGACGGAAGGCCTCAGAGACACTGAGCGCAGGACAAAGCGGTGGGCAACCTCAGAGACAGTGATCGCAGGACAAAGCAACGGAAGACCTCAGAGATAGTGATCGCAGGACAAAGCGATGGAAGACCTCAGAGGCAGTGATCGCAGGACAAAGCGATGGAAGACCTCAGAGACAGTGATCGTGGAACAAAGCGTTGGAAGACCTCAGAGGCAGTGATCGCAGGACAAAGCGATAGAAGGCCTCAGAGACATTGATCGCAGAACAAAGGGACGGAAGGTTTCAGAGACAGTGATCGCAGGACAAAGCGGTGGACAACAGAGACAGTGATCGCAGGACAAAGCAACGGAAGACCTCAGAGATAGTGATCGCAGCACAAAGCGATGGAAGACCTCAGAGACAGTGATCGCAGGACAAAGCGATGGAAGACCTAGAGACAGTGATCGCAGAATAAAGCGATGGAAGACCTCAGCGAAAGTAATCGCAGGACAAAGTGACGGAAGACCTCAAAGACAGTGATCGCAGGACAAAGCGACTGAAGATCTCAGAGCCAGTGATCGCAGGAAAAAGTGATGGAAGACCTCAGAGACACTGACAAAATGAGGGAAGACCTCAGAGACAGTAACCGCAGGACAAAGTAACGGAAGAGCTCAGAGACAGTGATCACAGGACAAAGCGACGGAAGATCTCAGAGACAGTGATCGCAGGACAAAGCGACGGAAGATCTCAGAGACAGTGATCGCAGGACAAAGCGACGGAAGACCTCAGAGACAGTGATCGCAGGACAAAGCGATGGAAGACCTCAGAGACAGTGATCCCAGCACAAAGCGATGGAAGACCTCAGAGATAGTGATCGCAGGACAAAGCGATGGAAGACCTCAGAGACAGTAATCGCAGGACAAAGCGATGGAAGACCTCAGAGACAGTGATCGCAGAACAAAGCGATGGAAGACTTCAGAGGCAGGGATCGCAGGGCAAAGTGGCGGAAGACCTCAGAGACAGTGATCGCAGGACAAAGCGACTGAAGATGTCAGAGACAGTGATCGCAGGAAAAAGCGATGGAAGACCTCAGAGACACTGACAAAGTGAGGGAAGACCTCAGAGACAGTAACCACAGGACAAAGTGACGGAAGACCTCAGAGACAGTGATCGCAGGACAAAGCGACGGAATATCTCAGAGACAGTGATCACAGGACAAATCGACGGAAGACCTCAGAGACAGTGATTGCAGGACAAAGCGATGGAAGACCTCAGAGACAGTGATCGCAGGACAAAGCGACGGAAGACCTCAGAGACAGTGATCGCAGGACAAAGCAACGGACATCAGGACAGGGTTTGCCACGACTTGACTATGGACATGGAGGAGAGCAATAGATAAATTGCATAATAACGAGCCTGCCGCCGAAACGGGGCAACTCGACCGCGGCAGTGACTGATTGTTGACCTTCAAAAAATGGCGACTGAAGAAGAGTCATCTGTCGTTCCATCCAGTTCCTCGGAGATTGACAGCTCTTGGACAGTAGTTAAAGGGGAACTCAACCCAAAAATGAAACTTTTTTTTCGTTTGTAGTATTGAAGAAAAGAAGAAGATCGCCGGTGGTCCCACGTTCCAGAACCGTTTCCAGCCTGAGTTATTACAATTCAAATTTGGGTGCCGGCTTGGCGCCAAAAATGATGACGTCAATGACACAAGTCAGGTTGCCGCCAGCCGATCAAACCATGCCAAGCCGCACAACTTGTGCGTGTCAGTGTAGAAGTTCTTTTCTTCACCGCCTCTCCCAGCAACCCCGTTGCAGTTTATGGTAGCTGCTTATCGAAGTTGCTAATTATACATGTATAAGATGGTGTTTTGTAGTGCGTATGGGTACAACAATTCAGACGATTCAAGGAAGAGAGGAGTGAGTTTTCATCGCTGATGATGTGTGGAGGAAGCGTTGGATGCATGATCTTCACCTGAAGTCTCTCCCAGAACGGTATGAGAGCAATGGCTACGTCTGCTCTGAGCACTTCTTGCCGGAGGATTTTCAAAGAGATTTTTGAGCAGAGTTGATGGGTACTTGACCGAGGAAACAGCTGAAGGTTGACGCTGTTCCCTCCGTGTTCTCCCTCTTCACTGCTGAACCTCCCGTGAAGCGCAAAAGAATGGAATCTACTGAGCGGGGAAATCGATGAAAGGTAAGATAATCGCTTTTATTCGAAGTGTCTTGAAAAGCTATATGTGCTGTTTAAAGGCAGGGATGAGGGAAAAGCCTGAACAGAAGCAGCATGTGGTTGGCTCAAGCTGGGATCCTTGATGATGGCCAGCCCTGGAAAGATGATGGCGCGTGCGTGCGTACATCTACAGCAAGTGACTAGGTTTTTTTCCAGCTCGTTTCCGTGCAGAGCCTTGCGGAAATGCTGTGGGACGATGACGCCGGTTATTCGTCTTTGGCACGAGCAATGTCGAACGCGATTCAGGGACGCAGTGTGATGATGAGTCGCTTCCCTAGCTGTGCGTCAACACCGTTGAATGACATTGAAACTGCCTCCTCTCTTCCCTGGGGACTCCGAGGATGGCGAAGTGCAGCTGGACGCCACATGCAATGAAGACTACAATCCAAGCGGCACTAGGGCGAGCAGTGATGAAGAAGAACTGCATGGTCGGGATCGCATCCGAGGAGAAGTACGTTGTGCACGAGCGGCGAGTTTTTCTTCTGCCCATTCGGGCTCTTTATCACAGAGGACTATAGACTTTGAAAGAAAACCTGCGGTTTCTTTTTCAGAACTACAAGTCGACGGTGAAGATGCTGATCCATTTCCCGAGCTCATTTTACTTTTTTTTTGGCGGCACAACGATAAAAAGGTAAGATTGAAAGCCATACACTGCATCTGAAAGAGCAATCGAACAGCTGTAGTGGCCAGACTACCACCGGTACCGCAGAGCTGGCATCACTTGTGTCACCTACGACGGTCTAAATGGGCGTGTCACGGCCGAGTGGAGGCGGCGTGGCATCAAACAGCGCCGGCATTCAACCACCAATATCTTAGCCCAGCGAGGGTTCTGGAGCATGGAACCACCGCCAATTTTCTTCTTTTCATCAATACTACAAGTGAAAAAGTTTCATTTTGGGGTTGAGTTCCCCTTTAAATGACAATTTGAGAAAAGGATATACTTTGAGTGAAAGGAAAATGTCTTCATGTCTGTAACCAGCAAAGAGGCTGTCAGTGACCACCGCTCTCGACAACAGCAACAAAAAAACATTCTTACGCACCCACAAACCACTATTACAAAATGGAGGAAAGGGATTTTCAAGATATTCACCCACTACATCTCTCGTATCTCTTCCAGGAAAACCGCTGCACAATAAGATAAATCGAAAAATGGATTCTAATCAATAATATCCAAGATCAAATTATTTATGGTTCATCAAAATGAATTCCTTAACAGTATTACGCTCACCAACCCCGTATAGGTTTGAGCACTCTCGAGGTGCCACCTTTGCCGTTTGCGCTAAGCACAGCTGACTGATTTTCACCTGTCTCGGCAGGTGGATTTCTGTTTGAGCACTCTGGCAAGGTGGCAGGGCCTGATTTAAACTTTTCGGGAGCTTATAAAGCTCTCATTGGTATCAGGTCCAACCTCAGCACTCTGTGCTCCGCTGATGAGGCCACAAAGGCCGAAACAGTGCTGTCTGGAGATTGAGGTCCTTAACAGTTATATCTCTGATCAGTAATATACATAATCAAATTATTTATGGTTCGTCAAAATGAATTTCTTAGCAGTTGAAGTTACATATTAATACTAGCTGATCACCCTGTGCTTCGCCCGGGGTTTGAAAAGCTGCCCATTCACTGCTGGTACTACTGGAATTCACCTTCAGCTCGAATGGTACAGATCCAAGTGTACTTTGTACGCTGTGCGTGGGCGAGTGGTCTCAGCTCTGGGGCTGCATCGATCAATGCCCATTGCTATGATCAAAAATTGGCCGCCAGGCCTTTGGCTGTCAATTGATGGGCCTGAAAAAGCACGTGGACGAAAAGGCCAAGACTGAGGGAAATAAGTCATGGAGAGGCAAGAAAATCGGCCAAGGAAACGACCAAGAGGACAGAGGACCCCATGGACAAATGTGGCCGCCGTCCCTCGCCCCGTCTCAACGTTTATCCCGGACACACACATAGACACCGTCTACATCGTGTATGTAGACTAGCTGATCGTCCCGTGCTTCGCCTGGGTAAAAATTTAAGAAGCTTCCCATTCACTGCTCTACCACTGGAATTTGCCTTCGGCTCGTTCTCACCTTCAGCTCATTCTAACCCCTGCCTTTAATAGCGCAAATCCAAGTGTACTCCTTACACCGCGTGTGGGCAAGTGGTCCCAATCACAGAGCTACATCAATCGAAGCCCATTGCCATGGTTACAAATGGCCATCAGACTGATGTACCCATGCTTCATTCGGGCATTAAAGTTCTCCCACCCTCTACCTCCTTCAAACCCCACCCCCTGCTTCCCTACCGGAACTCATTTTCGGCTCGGGATCATTTTTTGTTCCTATTTGTAGATTCTGTGTGCGTTGTGAATCTTTATCTTCTCCATAGAAAGGAATCATGATTAAGGCAAAGTGCCCGTTCTTCCCTGCTTTCTCCCTCTCTTGAAAAGCACTTCCATTTGGCCTTAGAATATGGAAGCCTGAGCTCTGTCCATTCCGAGGTATGGCATGTGATGCCTCACAGATCTAGATTATTTCCCCACAGATCGAAGAACCGAAGGCCTAGATCGCTGACCAGAAGGTCTGGATTGCCTCCCTACAGATTGAAGACCTGAAGGTCTGGGTTGTCTCCCAACAGATCGAAGACTCAAAGGCTTGGACCCCTGACCAGAAGGTCTGGATTGTCTCCCCACAGATTGGAGACCCGAAGATCTAGATCGATGACCCAAATGTCTGGATTGTAACCCCACAGATTGAAGACCTGAAGGTCTAGATCGAATTAAACTTAAGACCTGAAGGTCTGGATTGTTTCTGGACAGATCGAAGATCCGAAGACCTAGATTGATGACCCGAAGGTCTGGATTGTCACCCCAAAGATTGGACCTGAAGGTCTGAATTATTCACAGAACGAAGACCCGGCGGTCTAGATGTGACACTGCCTTCTTGATGATTACAGAGTATCCTGCGGCACCTTTTTCCATGGTGCAAATCCAAGCCAACAGGGCTGGTGTACTTTGCTACGCAGCGTGGGCGAATGGCTGCAGCGCTAGCGCTGCATGAATCAAAACCTGCTGCCATGGTTGAAAAACTGACCGCCGGGCCTTTGGCCATCAATCGACGGGCCCGAAAAAGTCGACAAAAAAGCCAAAATCGAGGGAAAGAAGCTGGGGACGGGCACAAAAACTGGCCAAGGCAATGACCAGTAGGACAGGGGACCCCCACAGGCAAGTCTGGTGGCTGCCGTCGGCTCGTCTTGACGTTTATCCCGGGTACATACAGGCACACAGACACACAGACACTGCTTTATAGAGACAGATAACTGATCCACTTACCGTTGTGGAACGCCTTTCAAGTTAACGTATCGCGGACCGCATGCTCTGCTATCTTCAGGCAATATTGCCTCCTTGGTTGGTGGCTTAAAGTTCGCTTCCTCACCCTCGTCCAGCAAGTCCAAATAGTCTCTGGCCTCTTCATCCGAATCTTGAGATCTGCTTTCCTTGACTGGGAAAAAAAGAACGACGGCAGGAACACACGAATGAAATGAAACATTTATGCAAGAATCGTTCTTTTTTTTGGAGGGGGGTAAGATTATTTGGCAGCATTTACAGCAATGAGTCATGTAATCAATTTGCAACAAAACCTTTTTTTCTACTGGGGTTAGGTATTAAAGACGGCTAGTCCAGCTGAGTGGACTGCATTTCTACTTCTACACCAGTACATGATACTCTCATTTTTCTTTTGTTGTAATTTGATGGTAAATCCACAAAAATATTATCACCATTTAAACGATCTTACCATTGTTACAGTAAAGATGAAAAAGAGCATGCAGTACATGTACAACTTCACACCTCCAGGTTCCAGCAGTGCTTGAACTTTTAGTTCTCATGACATGATAAGCGATTACCATAGCGGTTACCATAGCACTTATGGTAGCTATCAGTCACTAATGGTTCCTTATCCCTCCAAATGGCCTCCTTTTTCACTTTCCCAAAGGGCGAGTTTTTCAGTGTTCAAACCTGCGGCGAAAGTGCCTAGCCAAATGGGAATCCTGATGTCGACTGATTGCTCTGATCAATCCTGAGCGTCAGACCGGGATTCAAACCTGCGTTGAAACAATACCTAGACGAACAAACCCCGATGTCAATTGCTCAGACCAATGTGGATTGGTCTGCGTAATCAGTGATGTCAGGATATTTGTTTCAGGTCAGGCGCTGGTTTGCTGCAAGTTCACTGAATCATGTGAGACATGTCAGAAAGTGAAAAAGACAAAATATTCCATTGGCATGGCTAAATTTCTGCCTGGAGAGTTTAAATTTCAGCTTTTGTCCTTTGTGGCTTGCAGTGAAGTATGACCTAAGCTCCATCATGCCATGCACGCAGTGGTAAGTTTTCAAGCCTTCAAAGAGTCACTGTAAAACTGTTTGGCCTAAAATGACAAGATGAACATTCTGGAACAAGAATGCTTCACACAAGATTGATGAAACTGCTGCGCAATACGTCTTTCTAGCCTTACGCTTGTGATGTGCGGGCAAGAGTGGCTTAGCAGATTTCCTTTGAGGTGCTGCCTTTTGAGCTGAGTGCTTGACGGGCAATGGTGGAGTCCCCCTTGCCTGACCAGTCTCCATGCCGGTAGGAGGGAGACGGTCTTGGCTCTGTGGTCCACTTGCTGCTAGAGGAGATCGGGCTGAGCCCGGTTTCTGCTTGTCTCTCTCAGCCGTTGGGTGCCGGACACTGCTTTGCCTATCAGGCGCTGTGGGCGGTGGGCCAGTGGTGACATCGAAAGGCGTTGCATCGCTGACAGGCTTATCATAAATTCCCTCATCTCCGGACTCAATTTCACTGCTATTGTCGTCACTGAACATTTCACTCATCTGACTGTACATGGACATGGACTTGGAGGAACTCAAAGTTGCCTCAGGTCTAAACAACAATTTGAAAACAATCAACAGCAAATGAGTTTAAGCACGAGCATGAACGCTGTTTGATGGAAAAAAATCGTGGTGACAAACCTTTCATTCATATTTTCTATGAAGTGATTGAATGGATACTCAACCTGTTCAGTCTACTGAAGCGACATTATGGATGAGACATAAACATTCCACCTGGTTAACTTCCTCAGCTTCAGCTGAGTTGTGGATGTAGTTCAAGATTTTCACACAGTCTTAAAAAGCTAAAGTTTGATTGTTCTCAAGGTTTTCAGCCACTCAATAAAAGAAAGATCTTATCAAGAATTGTCTGAAATATTTTCCAAACTGATACATATTGTACACACGCAGACACACACACACACACACACACACACACACACACACACACACACACAAACACACACACACACATACACACACACATACATGTACACACACACACACACACACACACAGGCCGACTGTGCGATTTACCCGATCCCTGACAATAGGCAAGAGCTTTGCTGGGCTTGTGGCCGCTTGCTGCTGTGTTTACTGCATGGCCAGTGTGGTTCT
>JAOWAR010165172.1:0-10201 GCA_028571005.1 Clathrina lutea
CTAGACAAGGGAAGAGAAGAAGGTTGTTGTGGGAGGGGGGGTGGGGGGGGGGGGGGGGGGGGGGGGTGGCAGTAAACTATGTACACTTTATAGCTCACTCCCCCCTAATCTGTATGACCCTTAACTGAGCTCAAAAGGAGCACAGGATTTGTCAGCCCATGACGGACCTTTAGGTAGCTGTGGCGTCTGCACCATGTCACATATGCCATCACTAGCCTAATGTTACACTGAAACCTCATTTGCGAATAAACCCATTGCAGGATAATCCCTCTTAGTTTCGCCAATTCATTAATGATCAGTTCTTTGTATTGTCTGAGTACTAACGAGAGTTGGGTGTATGGAGAATCAAATGGTTGTTCCGGCAGGTTATCCAGTACGTACCAAGAGGCGCTCTTGGCGTCGACGTCCTGATAAGTCGCTTGGTTCATTGAGCACATCCCTTGCATGAGCACTTGGTAGGAATTATTCGTTGGCAATGTGGTAAGATAAAAGGGCATTAAACTTCAACGAATCAAGTGTTTTCTCACCGACTGTTGTAGAAGAAAACCTGCTTCTATCCATTCCTCAAGAAATTCAAAAAAGAAGGAGACCCGAAATACACAGGGAACTACTCATTAACATCGTCTGGTTCCAGCGATTGGGCTTTGATTTGATCCCTGCCCGAGCCGTCTTTAGCGCTTCGGTCTTTTCTTTACCTCCCCGACTTCACGCTATTAGTTTGGGCATGGGAAATGTTGGAAACAGGCTGCAATTTGTAATTGGTACAAGTGCTCGCCAACAACAGTACATGGTTTGATGCAAGATTGTAATTTTAGCACGAAGGGGGTGACTATGCTGAAGCCTTCTGTCAACTAAGCCAGCAACCTCCTTCTTTATTGCAGGTTGTTCCGTAATGGGAAGATAATCAGCTTGCCATATCGATCTGAATGAAGCAGGAGCGCTGCAACCACTTGCCAATGGTCTGATTCTGTTTGTAGTGACAACAATGCCCTCGTCAGCGGCCCGATAGGGTAACAACTGTCATTAATATATTGAGACTGTATGAGTGCTATCCCCACATAAAAGCCACGTCCCCATTTCTTTGATGGATGATTGCAGTATACAATGGATGTTGAGCGCCTCATATTATCTACTTCGTTTACTTGCAGCTTCAAACGGCTTCATTGGAGCACAAACTGCCCCACCCCACCCCCTTCACCAGGAATTGCGCCCTTCTCTGAACTGCGTTGTAATCCTTGCACTGCCAGTCTTCTATGTATGACACCACTGCATGCTGCCTTTGGAGAGGATGACCACAACGGCTGGGCACGAGCCGGCAAGTCGGTTGGGAACACCCACAACATTGCTGGCGATAGACACTTCGACCACCGAGCTGCCCCCGACATCATCTAAAGCTTTCATGAACTTGAGCAGTCAAAGTGGGCGGGATCCCTTTTCAGTGGACACCGGACTGGACCTGGAGAACGGAATCCAGGGTTTGATTCTCACTGTCATGATTTTTGTACCGAACTTCTTGGTCGTACTCATCCTTGTATCAAGTGGCCGCTTCCGAAAACACGGCGATTGGCTTATATTGGCAATGTGCGCTGTCAATGTACCGACGTGTGCCATAATGAACCCTATTGCGCTTACGAAATACTTCACAGGCGTTTATCCGGGTAGAGAGAGGGTTTGCTACCTGCAGGCGTTCGTCCTTATCTTCCAAAACTCCGCCAATCTCCTCACTATAGGCGCCTTGTCTCTGGAACGATGTCTAGCCATGAACAAGCCCTTCGTGTACCGCGCGCGCATCGCCAACAACCGATCCTACATCCTGATCACGTTGACGTTCATCTACTTGGTGTCAGGAATATACGCCGCTCTTCCGCTCATGGGCAACAAGGTGGGAGGTTTCAACCTGAGCTACTCTTTCTGCAGCATTCATTTTTCAAGAAGCAAAAACAGAACTCTCGCCATCTTCTCGGCAGTATTTGCCATTCTTCTACTTCTAGGTATCGCTATCCTGGACGGTTTGACAGTGCGGGCAGTGTGGCAGGTGTCAAGAGCGAAACGGCTTTCGACACCACGTCCACGGTCTGCTTCCGTCACGCTCGAGCTCAGCTCCATACCTAACGGCACATGCGCCGTGAGAAACGGTCGTCGACTTTCGGTTACTCGCATTCTTAGAAAGTCAGCTTCCGAGCCTCGGGAGAACTGCTTGGCTGGTCCCAGAGAAGACTTCGTCACAGAAGGCACCTCTTGGAGTGACGATGCATCACAGGCGCGCATGGTGGTGGTCGTCACGTTCTTCTATATCGCATGCTTCACACCGACCGTGGTGAGTCTCTCCTTTGAAAGTTACCAAGCCTTTAGAAACAAAAGAACTATAAATCCCTCTTCCTCCATTTTCCTCATCAGATATGTCCTGATTTAATCCCTTGGAAAGATTGCAAGCTATGGATGAATCCATTAATGATTAAAGCCTGTAAGCAATGCAGTTGGTTTTATAATAAGTATAGGACCATTTTCCCAATAGTAAATGGAATTATGTTGGACCCTGCGGCTGGCGCCTCCATCTTTTGGATTAGTGATTCAAGAATTATAACACATCTCAATAGCACCTAACTAGACAGTACATATTTTCCAACAGTAGGACAAGAGAAAGAACGTTACAGCAACGTTTTAAACCCCCTTCTTCAGGCTTAATCACCTTTAACCACCAATGCCAATAGCACGCTTTTTACAGTCTTGCATCAGCGGAGGCTTTTTCGCCAAACTCAGAGTTCGCTTGAGTATTCCCATTCTGTGCGGCGTAATTGTATCCTTTTTCAGGTTAGAATCATCAGGACTGTCGAGAGGGGCACAGCTGACAGGGAGTTGAGCATCGCATCACAGCGTCTAATCGGCTGGGTTATAGCATTAAACCCGTTCCTCGTCTGCCTCCTCCGTAGGTCCTACCGGGATGTGGTGAAGGCCTTCTTTCTGAATCTCCTGTGCTGTAGAAGGCCAACGGTGAAAAAAGTAAGACATTTGTTAGGGATGACAATGGGATCAGAAGCAAATAATTCCAAGAAAGATATGAAGGAAGTTCTACACAGCTGCTGGAATTCAACTTGCTTTCTCTAGTTGTCAGAAGCATACAATGAAACGATACACAATCTAGAAGCTTGCACAATTCATGCGCACTGAAAATAAGGAAACTAGACTGACAGTTCAGGTGATGAGGTGCTGTACTTAGGCATGAGAACTGCAAAGCGATTTGCTGAGTAAGCCTGTTTGCACTCTACAGTCTATTCAAGGTGGTATCCAATGTATAACTTTTAGTGCTCGCAATCTGTCCGAGGACGCTGGCCTCACGAGGAAGGCGAAAGATGACGGTGTGTGTGTGTGTGTGTGTGTGTGTGTGTGTGTGTTGCTTGATACTGTCCATGATGTGTTGTGATGTTCTCTCCACACACCACCGCACAGCTTTGAAAACAGGGAACTAAATTACTTAAAGTTTGGTGAGCATGCTGTCCTTTTGTATGAAAACTACGAATCATAGCACAGGCAAAAGCATATCTAATCTGCAAAGACGACACGGCGCCACTGGCAAAGTTCGATTTGTCTCTTGAAACCAGTGAGTATGTTGTCACCGAACATAGAGAGGTGGCTTGTCAAAGGGCACTTCCTCAGGCCAATGAAGCATTGGAATGACGTGACGTGACCATCACGCCACACTACCGGGATAACTGTTTCGTAAGAAGATTTGTTGGACAAATTACCCGTCCCATTTTTTAATTGTTTAAGTATACATTTTTATGGCAGCATTGTGTTATTTGGTATGTCGCTGGAACGTCCCAACATTTTATTAACCAAATTTAAAAAAAACACGACACGTAGTCTTTTGGCCCGTGCTCTTTAGCCAGACAGCGACCACTACCAGCCGTAAATCGGGCGCTAACTTGCGGAGATTGAAGTGTGTATAGTATGGTATTGTCTTATTACTACTTAGGGATACCCAGGCAGGGCTGATGCCCTGATCGAGTTGGTCTCCACATAAGTGTACTTGTTCAGCAAAAGACAATGGCCAGACAACTTTAACAGAAAAAGAAATACGGAAGGGACTGTAAAGTAAACAGGAAAAGAGGAAAACTGAGACCATTAGATCTGCACAGATCAAAGATTGCTGGAAAAATTAGATGGCAGGAAGAGGGATGTCAGAATCAGTGTTGTGTTTATACTGCTCATAGTGCTGCTCAAGCCGCGGTGACACGAAAGGCATGGCTCGAAGTCAGATGTTGAAGAGGGTGGGGGAGGGTGTTCCATAGCGGAGCTGTGTGGGGACTAACAGACTTGGCGTGGCGAGTGCTGCGCGAAGCTGGTAGGCGCAGTTGGTGAGGTTTACGAAGGGTTCGCCCAGATTGCTGAAGTTGTGGTTGGAAGGCAATCGGAAAGAGCAGGATTGGGATGGAGCTGTTGTTGATGGAACAGGGAGCGGCAAGATGACACGCCGCCAGCGCAGAGATGACCAACCAAGCTCTTGGAAGAGCTTGTTATGGGGGTGTCCCAGGGGGCACGGAGAATTGCACGTGCTATGCTTGCCTGGATGCGCCCAAGTGCCTGTGAGTCAGCAGATGCAGCAGCGCTATGCCAGACAGGGCTGGTGTATTCCAAGCTAGGCCGAACATAGGTAAAGTAAAGTTTGCAAAGGATTGTTGGTGGAAGATTGCGCAGCATAAGTTTCATCAAGCCCACCCGCTTGGTGCCATTGGCGACTACACGGGCGATATGTGTGGACCACCGTAAGTTGGATGTTAAGATGACACCCAAATGTTTATGCTTAGTGGAGATCTTAATGGGCTCGTCTTCCAGTAGGAGGGGGCCAAGAGGTGAAGACAAAGTAGAGGTAAGGGAAAGGGAAAGAACGACGGTTTTGGGGGCGCCGAAATGGCCTTTCCAAGTGGTTGCCCAGCTTGAGGCAGCTGAGTAGAGCGACGCCTGCAGGGAGTTCGGTGCGTGGGAAGGTGGAGAAGAGGAGGGCATCATCGGAATAAAGCTCAGAAGCCGTGGGCACAGCTGATGGAAGGTCATTGATGAAAATTGCAAAAAGCTTATAGCACGAAAGAAGGGAGAAAGTGCTTGAAAACATTCCCAAAAGATTGGGAGGCATGTGATGATCGATAGCCTTTTTTTTTCATTATTCACCTCAGATAAGAGGCCAGACCTCCCTTTCTTTTGCCAATTAAACAACCTTAGAGAGTTCGAGTTGTCGATTTCCGGCTGAACGTTTCGGTTGCGTGGGCAGCGACCATCAAAACACGGGTCGGACATTCCACGACGGGTCCTCAGAAAACTGATCTGATTTTTTTCATGGGTTCTACGTAAACTTTGAAGAGCGGAAGAAAATTCAAGAAGAACGAGAGCGAAAAGACTAGAGGAGTGAAATGAAAAGCGGCTTTAATCCATGCTGAGGAGCTGCGACTTGCTGGGTTGCAGATTGCTTGCAATCACTTCACTTCCATTAGTAAGCTGTTGCCCACTTGGTTTGCATAGTGATAGTGGAGCATGAGCAATCACGTATGATCACAGAATACAGAGCCTGCCAGGCAACGTCTCCTGCTGGCCCTTCGCAATGCAGAATGTGGCTATGTTCGCTAATTGCTTCCAAACCTCGGATGCCGTCATTTCGAGGGAGCCACGTCTTTTGGAAGTGAAAATTTGCCTTAATTTGGGCACTCTCGTAACGAGACCACCTTCTTCTTTGTGGCAGAGAATAACACTGGACTGACGAATTTGTGCCAATGAACCCTCAGCTCCCCCTACCCGACTGCCAAAATAAAGCTTCTCCTTGTACAGCGCCGTACTTGAGAAGAGAAAAATTAGTTTCCTCTTCGATACAGAAAAAGAGGCGCCTTTGTTTTTGAGCGATGGATTGCAGCAGGCAATTGCTTTGGGACTTCAGGTATTCCTGAGCATTTTGGACCTTCACTGGTGGCACTTGTCTTTCAACCGTTGCGAAATATCAGGACATATGTACCACACACATCACACTTTTTGTCCCTCACCCAGGGCGAACGGTCATGACATGTGATACTCCTGTGCACATCTCGCAATAAAGAAACCACTTGGCCATGAAACACACGTCACAGCTCTGCAGTAGCTTCTCTTGGTTTGGCTCAAAATCAATAACAATGTTCAAAGATCGGCCGAGCACTAGCTAGTGTCTAGGGATGCGTCGAGCGGTAATACACGAGCGCCAAAAATCATGCCATCCCGTGATCTGCTCGGCTTGAAGGACTCTTCGTGCTGGGCCATCACCTTCACTGCATCTAGCTTGTCCTCCTGCTGGATGTTCTGGAAAACAACCGACGCTTCAGCTTCCAACAGAAGCGACAGGTAAAACATCTTGTTGCTGCCCGCATCACCTCATTGATCAATGTTCGAAACAACGATACATTTATTCCCCAATAATTCAAGGTTGTCCCTCAACTCGAAAGGTTTTTGATCCCCTCCAAGACTCAGTGCCAATATTAATCCAAAGAGTACATTTCCACGACCGAGTGTGCCACAAAGCTAAAGCCAGGCCACTCAGCTCCAACCACCTGAATAAAAACCTACTTCCGGCTCGCTTCCTGAGTCTCTGCCCAAAAGGCTGTGATCGAACAGCTCAATCAGATAAATTTATTCGCTCTCCGCATTAAATCAGATCGAAGCTAGACACACGTACAGCATTCCACTAGCACAGGGATCAGCGTGTGTTGGGGAGTCTCTTGGCACAGTTACAGATGCGGTCAGAGATGCTTCCTCTCTGTAAAGGGAAATCTTTCCATAACGCGTAACAGCCAAAATCCAGTCTGGTGGAGACAGCTTATCTATGTTCCATCGCTGCCCTACACTAATGCTGTGTAGAAAAGCCACGCCGAACTTCACCAACTGAAAATTGCCAGGAGCTCTATTTGTAAGCAAAGGAAACAGGTCAAACATACCCTCCAACAGAAAAAGACATGTTGATGTGTCAAAAAAAAATATAGACAAAAATGTTTCCATCACCACAATGATTTGTTGACTGTGAGGTGGAATCTGGAGAGTGTGGCGACTTACCACTGTGCAAGCCAAGTCTGTTGTTGAGAAAGCATTGACAGGGCGGGGAAACCTGAAATCCCCTGTGAAACCATACTGTATGGATCCCAGAACATCGAGACCGATCAAGCACTTGTGAAGTAGACCCTTCAACACGTGTACATGTTGACGAACTTCCACGTTGTGACGAATAAGATCTGTTACCAGCACGTCGACAAAGTCGAGTTTTTCTCCTGATGGACCAACGAGACATTGTTGCTTCCCGGGCAAGAGCTTGGACAAGCCGAGGCCCAGATGCAGATCGACCGTGACGAACCATTCCAAGAGGAGTGTTGCTGCAGATCCAGAGTCCACAAGCATTGTGCAAACTCGGCCTTGAACAGCTCCTTAGACAAGAAGAATTTTGGCTGGAAGCTGTACCACTGCGTCTGCCGCTGGCATTAAAGCTTACTACTCGAATTTCTACACGTCTGGTCCGGTTGAGGTCGTTGTTTTGTATGTTTAAATAATTTGGCTCGTCGCTGTCGGACCCATCTTGCCACTTCAGTTCAGAGTGGTGGCTTGCTCCAATGGTGTCCAATGAACAAGACGCAGAGTCAACGACGAAGACGGAAAGGGTTTCGACCACGATCACGACTCCAACGACGCTGCAATAGATCTGTCCACCGCTGATTCCTGACCGTCGACGTGGACTCCTTCGACAATCAGCGCCCGTTTCCTAATGAAAACCGTGACGAGGTCACGTGTGAAGTGAAAATTCAAGAATGTGGGTAATGTTGGCGAATGTAGCCAGGCATGCCAATTGCTGTGATCGCTTAGGTATCTCCTCCTCCCGTTGTCACTTTGCCTTTTCGCAAAGCTAGATTGCCCGTGGAAATCGTGTCGCCTGTCGTCACAATATCCGTTTGCCCGCTCAAAATCGGTTGAATTTCGCTGTCGCACGTGGTGAACTCTGTTCAAAGCCTGACAAATACGGTCGCTGGTCTGATCCCTCCGCTCTGGCATTTTCTGCGTCTGCCCCATGACTTCGACGAGCGGTTCAAAGCCTTGATGTCGTGGTCGGCGGCTCTCTACGGCCAAAAGAACTGCTTCCAGCGAGCTTGGAAATTCTGGTTCTGAGGACGCCAAGATCGCCTCTTGTTGAACCGCGCTGGCTTCAAGTAGCATCCAAGACTGTACCCGGAGTTGTGTTGATAGCAACCATCTTTTGAAGGGAAGTTCTCTTTTGAACCTGATACCATGGCAGCTACGTACGCGAAGGTCTTGGCCATGACGTCCATAAATTATTACAGTACGCAGTAACAAAGACAAATAGCAATCTATGGAGCGATGATTGAGTTAATCTCCAACTTGCAAGGATGGCAGGGAACAAACTTGTCAACCACCTCCTCATGTATGTTAATTCTTTATTATGTTGCAAATGCGTTTGTGGCAAGTTGGCCTCCTGCTCTGCTACCATTGTGGCCTGCATGTAACTCTGCAGCTGGTGAAAAGCACTTGCACTGTGCTCACACTCACAAGAGATGACTAAGAGGGTTCAGGGGATCGGCAACAGCACACGAAAGTTCGGATATGCATCCCGGTCACAAAGCTTGATAGCTGATGCCACCAAGTCTGGCTGGTCGTCCGTTTCTTGACGCAAGAACTTGGTCCTCCCCTGGGTGAGTCCAGCATGTATCAGCTCTGGAGCTGGCAGGTATCCCTTGTACAGTTGAAGTGCGTCCTTCATGGATACATACTATACAGAACAGAGGGTACTAGGCAGACGAAGCTTGTGGCAGTCCAGGAAAGGTTGGAGAAACTACCTTCCAGACTGGTTTTTACATGGTCTAAGAAAGGAAGTGCAACAGTGAAATGCTCCGTGTTACTTGCTGTCACTTCATCAGCCAGGACACCGTAGAACTTTGCTGTCTTGATCTCTTCTATCAAGTCACACAGTATAATATGGCGCCCAATAACGTTGAACAGCTCATTTGGTGTTTTTGTAGACATGTATGTAACATCTGCAATCATGGTTGAAGAAAGTGGTCTAAAAAAGAAAATAAAAGGATCACTGACATTTTGCAAGTTTGCAGAAAGAAAACAGAAAGAAAACAAAACTTCAAAATACTGCATGAATGTCAGGCGAAAGCTCATTGAAACATTCCCTAAAATTCCTTAGAAAATTTTACACAAAGAATGGAAAGCCGAAAACACCAATTGAAAACTGGGCAAATGACAATGAGCAGCAGAAACACACATATGGAGTAGAGGACATAATCATTCACTTACTGGCCTTTGCTGGGGATGAGAAATGCTCTTGCAGAGTCTTTATGATATCGAGACATCAGGCGAAGACGACTCAGGATGTTGCCTGGATTGCCTCTCTCGGCTCTTCGGAATCAGACCTCTCCGCCAAAAGGCTTCCCAGAAAGGTCGAGCTCCGTCTCGTCATCCTCGGCGATAATGGGCCGTTTCCGACATCCAAGGCTATGCAAAATGTGGCAAGACTTCGCTACCCTAATCCTTTCGCGTTCGTGCTGCTCCTCGCGACCATGTGCGCAATAACTTTCCTTGATTCTTCGCCCTGGTCCTAACGAAAATGCGGCTGCGCTGACGGGTAACGCATTCAATGCAACTCGCATTCGATGCAACTCTATACAAACTCCTCATCAATTGCTGTCAATAGAGGCATGAATACCGCAGCGTTAGACGCTGGTCTATGGAGCGTCACGAGCCAGCAGCATGCATGGCTTGGAAATTATGTATCTACGACGCATGCATCAGGCGTGAAAAACGCGCTCGAGCTCAGATATCGATGTGAAACTCAAACGCATCACGCGCACGGTCGATCAGCTGGGACGTGCATGCCTGTCGTGGCATCCACACATTCGAGCTATCAGCTGCTTGGATTTGATCGGGCGGCCCGGGCCTTGCAAATGCGGTGTTGGCACATCCGGTCGGTCCGGTGGGCTGAGAAAGAGAGCGAGTTGGACTTTGCACAACTGAATTTTTGTCACTGAAGTAGTGTACGCTAGCCGGTTGCTTTGAGGACCTTTCGGTTGGACGGATTACAGGCGGACTAAAGAAAGGAACAGGAAAAAAAGCGGACCTTTCCGCCTCCTTGGGGGGGGGGGGGGGGGGGGGGGGGGAGCCCCCCCCCCCCCCCCCCCCCGTGGGG
>JAOWAR010165183.1:0-10201 GCA_028571005.1 Clathrina lutea
CTAATCGAGACAGGAGAAGGCTCTAAGGATGACAGCGGGTCCCAGGGCCGTACAGAGTGAAAGCAAAAAGAAGGAGAAAGCAAGAGTCAAGCAACCACCACGAACCACGACTTGAAATAACCGCCACACGCCCCACGTACGCATACTGATGTAATAAACAAATCACTGCCACGCCCACGATGTAAACAAATAAACAAATAACCGCCACGCCTTGAAAGAACGGCCACGACTCGATTGATGCAGGCCTGAGGCGCAGCAACCAGCCGCCCACGCGCAGAGTAGAGAGTACACTGGGGTTCGCGCCATTCGATCCGGATCGGAGGCGAGAACGAGCCAGGTCGAAGCACGGGTTGATTAGCTACTACTATGATATTAGCGACTTCTATACCCATCATCCTATTTCCATTCACACACGCACACACAAACACCCGATCGTCATTTTAAAATTCCCCTTATTTTTGTGAATAACCCTCTGTTTCATATTTGTTTAGCACCCATAGCACAACAGTCCGGACGTCTCCGTGCAGTAAAAAGCCTTCGATTTGCGGGCTAATTTAAAGCCATTAATATTCTTTGTTCTCAGCTTTATCGACAAGCGAAAGTCCTTGGCATAACGGCCCCGGCGTTTAACTTCCTCAGATTTTTGCTTGCCAATAAGGCCTAGTGCTTACGGTTTAATGTCTGCGTAATATACTGAAAGGCTCGATGAGCCAAGAGTGCAGTGATTTTTCTGGTCGTTGGTCGACTTTCCTTCACCCTTGACAAGCTAATGTGGCAATACACACACACAAACACACACATTTTCTCTTGTATCGGGATGACGGCGCCTCAATTTATGAAGCAGGTCTTCTGCTGCTATTGTGACTTTTTATTTGCTCGATGAGAACTAAGTCGCCTTTCCCTCAGGTCCAACTGTGTTTTGCATCACTTGTTGACACACACGCGCGCGCGGGCGCAGCGACATCTCATCATCAACAACACAACAAAAGCAACAAGAACAACAACAGCAACACCAATAAATATAGTAACAACAACAACGACAACTATTATTCTTGCCGCAGCAACTTACAACACGGAAACTCCGGTGAAAAACAAGCCACTTACTTTCCGTTCCGCTTTGTTCCGGGTAGCTGGTGATGGCCAGAATGATTACTCCGACAGCGAGTGCCCAGCCAGACAAGTGCACATAACGAGAGCGAGTCTTTGGTTCCATCCTGAAAGAGGCTTAACTTTGAACGAATGCTAAAGGAACTGGACGCAAGTCACTCTACAAAGGAGTACCTCCTCTCGCAACGATCGTTGAGAGAATGAGAAGGTCTGGCGTGACGAATCTAAAGACATGTACATGTAGATCCCGAAGGAGGTGGGTGTGGATTTGAAGTGAGACATTCTGGCGTACCATAAAGTTCATGTATATGGCATGGCAGTCTGGCGTTACGCATACATACATGTGCATCATGTACACGCGTTCATCCGGAGACGTGGGTGTTATGAGAAAGTTGAGCTTTGACATAATTTTTGTCATCGGAAAGAGTAGAGACAAAATTAGGCTCAACAAGTTTAGGGGAAGAGTGCTTCGATGTACCAATCCATGTACGGCCGGCCGATTTCGAGATACGGCCGTCAAAGATAGGGCACGAGCTGCCACTGCCGCTGTTACCTAAAATGTAAACAGCCATATCTCGGCCAAAAATTGGAAATTTTGACTTCTTTCAAGAGGGTGAAGGCACGGCTTGATGACACCGCCATGATTAAAAAAATGTTCAGTCATGACTCTTGAAGCGTCGAAGTAAATTTGTTGAAAAAGACGTTTCGGGGTTCTACGCCATCATCAGTTTAAATGCGAACGCCGAAACGTCTTTTTCAATAAACTTACTTCGACGCTTCAAGAGTCATGACTGAACAATTTTTGAGTTCAGTTTTTTGGTCTTTTTGGTCGTTTGAAGGGGTTTTAGAATCATTGAAAATCTCATTTTGGCCAAAAATGACGTTAGCCCCCTTTTCTCATGCGCCGGCTCGTAAATTGTCGAACGTGCTGTCCTTTACACAACGTTCCGGCGTGCGTTAGTTCCCGCGCCCGACGGAGCGACTGCCAAGCGGTTAAGGCGCCTAGTCTGGCTAATGGCCCGGCAGTGGCTCCAAAGGGCCGCAATTTATGGGTAGCCAGTGCTTCGGAACACTCGAGCAGCCATGGTTATTGCTAGTGGGTTGTTTTGTTTCGTCGCGAAGTCTGCTAAAGCCGCCTGGTATATTGTTTTTGCCTAAATTTCTTTCCGCGTCGATCTCCGTCGACGTAAAGTCAGGTAGTCCGTGGGTTAGGTCAGGAAAAACGGCCCATTTGAAAGTTCTTTCCTTTCCGAGGGGATTTTAGCTTTAGCTCAAAAATCGAAAGACGGTATCAAGGGAAGATATTTGGCTGGTGCTATCGCTTTGGAAAGGTGTCCAAGAGGGGTGGGGGCCGGAGATCGACGTCGTTTCTCCTTCTTCGAATGATCGACGAAGCATCATCGGCTTGGTAGCATTTTGGACACATGTAGCCCGCCTTGGCGCTTTCGTTGAGCGCAGATATTCATAGACACGAGGTACGCGTGGGGAGTTGAAGCTACAAAGAGTGTCATCCACACCACACCTTAACGAAAGTGCCACCACTGGTACCTGGTGCGGTTATGACGAATTTTGAGTCGTTGAAGCCTACGGGCACACGAAGAGTGACGTTGCCAGTTGCTGAGCGCCCGCGATTAGAGATGGAGGAAGATACGGAGGAGCCTGTTCTGGTTTCCGAAGTGCACGAAGGCACCACGCCGTCGGCAAAGAGTCCGCCTCCTCTTTCGGAAGGAACCGTACTGGTTGGCAGAAACTGAAAAAGCGGGCGCGCGGTTGCTGGACGGCTTTGCCAGAGCTGTTGGTCATGCACCTCGTTCGTTGCTCTGTTGACTTTTGTTCCGTGGTATTTTTATAGAGGGTCATATTCTGTCCTGTTGTCGACCGTACATATATGTCAGAACGGCCAGTGGGTTGAAAAATTAGGGCTAAATTTTCTTTTTCATTCGACACACCAAGGCCGTCGATCGTCGGAGCAGTTTTAGATTGTTGGTCTTTGCGGACGGAGCAACCATGCCGTAACTCATTCGATCGCATCGCCAGCAATACAATGGCATCACATCGGTGACTTACTTTTTTTTTGACGACCGGCCGTCGCGCGCTCTCAGGCTTTCTCTTTCCATGATATCTCCGTCCAGGATGAGCCTTTTTTCTTTTTCAGCGCTTCACAGGAATGTGCTCACATCCATGTTACCACCTTAAAATTAGCTTCTTGCTAGAAATTTCCCGCCGAAACACAAATAATGTACAGCAAAAGGGTTCGTTACCCACCCGAAACGAAACTGTCACCGTTTGTTGAACTGGCCTGAAGGCCGCCGCACAAATTCCTGCCGGTTCACAAAGAAGGGAAACTTTAGAAAAATCGCCCTTCTCGCCAACAGATCGAACGCTCCATGATACCACCTAAAATCGAAGATCGTATCAAGCACAAAACGGAGAAAAATGGGATGGCTGGGAATAAGCAGAAACCAACCGAATTTTAGGCGGATCGACTGCGGCGACGCGTTGGGCCTCGGCAAGAAATAGCCAGACCTTTGCCATTTTATGTCCAATAGCAATAATTACTCTCACGTCCAGATGGAACTGAACTGAGTTGACAAGTCAAACGAGTGACGATGATCCGTTAAGGCTCTCAGGCGACGACGAAGATATGTCGAGGCTCTCCAATGAGCCTGACGCGCAAGCTGAGGATGATTCCCCCTACAAGGTCGGCAGCTGTTCGACCTGCGAAGCTGTTGAAGTTGTCTTGGAACACATGCCTGTGCTGCGCTGGTGACGTTCGAGGCGAACCAATGAAAAGCGTCACAGAGCAGTACAATGCAGAGCATTCTTGGCGGGCCATGCATAAAGCTGCCGAAATTCGTCGTCGCCATTCCACATACTTCTTTTTACTGGACAACAGAAATGCATGGAACCCTGATTGGACCAAATGGTGTCTACCATAAGAAGTGTTATTCCGTGTATACCACCAAAACGAGCTTGGAACTGTCTCAGAAATAATCGTCGTCGTCTACTCCTGCGGTAACTGTCTCTTCATCGACCACTGCTGAAGCTGGCTGGCACTGCATGGTGTATCGGAAACACGCCAGAACGCGCATCACCTTGGCGAAGTGTGAGAGGGATCACGGTACCACTGCCTATGGGACGTACGTCTTCTGCCAGTATGAGAAGACTGATCCCAGGGACAGGCGAAGGAAGAAGGAGCTGAGGATTTGCGCCACTACACAATCAGGTGAAAAAGGAATGCAGGCTGCTAAAATCCTAGGAGATCAAAGTTTACTCTTGGAAAAGCAAGGGGAAGATTAGGTGGCAAAATATGCATTCTACCACCCTAAACGCTACAAGAACGCCACAAGGCAGACTATAGCTACCCTTGCTCACCGCAGTCTTGTGAAAAAGTGGCGGCTGAGCAGTACCCAGGTCATCAGTATGCCTATCACCATACCTGCACAGCTGTTGAAGAAGTGGTACTCTGCAGTGGCCAAGTAGCTCAGCTCCTAACAGCATGTGCTATCTATGAGAAACACTGAGTATTTGACCTCTTGCTGGGGAGACATGATACTGCAGCTGCACTCATCTTTGTCCTGAGATAGCAGTGGTTACCATCACCTTCAGTTAGTTCATCAACACCTCTTTGTTGCGACAACCGGCAGACTGATCTGTAGCTCTGTTTTAGTTCTGACCGGCACTGGTTGCCTTCTTTCACCATTTCGACCTGATGAAGGCCAGGGTAATCCTGGCCTAAACAATGTGTTTAAGACAACAACCACTGGTGCTAAGAAAGAGTGAGTGTACTATGAGAGACACCTTGGAGAAAAGGGCTACACATTGTATCCCATGCGTGCAGACATACTCAATCAGAAAGATGGTGGAGCGATTTGTCGAGAAACTGTTACTGGTTTGTGTACACTAAGGCTTGTAATGATGAATCTATGCCAGTCATTGCAGATGCGTTGATTGGTGACGTTGTCAAATTACCTGTAGATTTGTCTCAAGTGCACAACCAAACCCCACTGCGATTGGCACCTTCAACAACTACAGCAATGGAAGAGCTGTTTCATGCAGCAACAGTTGTTCACAGCGATCCAACCACAGTACGGACCACCATGTCATGGCTTCCAGATTTCTACCATGATCTCGATTATGTTGAGGTGTGGATTATTCCCACCTCTCTATTCAATGCGCTGGTATGGATTATCGATGGTGTTGTCATGGCACAGCTCATTCCACAATGGCATGATGAGCGTGTCAAAATACACTCTCCAGATAAAAAAAAAAGGGGGAAAAGTGCCAGCCATCACACAAAATGTTCTGTACTGCGCAAGGCGTGGCAGTCTCAAGACCTCCAAGCACAGTTTGCTGCTTGTAGCTGTGCACCAACTGAGGAGCTCGAGAGAAACCCATTTCAAACCCTAGAGGGCCATGGGTCGACCATTCTGCAGCATGATGCCGCTCCAATTGTCCGATGGACGTCCCATGATCCAGCACCACAGGCTTTACTACAGCCCATCAGTTGTGCATGTTCCACTGGCTGCACATCAGGACGCTGCAAGTGCTTCAAAAACAATCCCTGTCCGAAAAGGCTTCCAAACAAAACAAATGTCGCCAGCTGACAGTCAATCCAGGACTCGTTGCCTCGCCCAAAGCAGAATATAACAGGGAGAAGGACAGGAGCTGGGCCTGGCTCCCAATGGCCAATCCCAACAACAATCGACGCACTGGGCTCTCTCACAACATTGTGGTATTACTCGAAGAGAGAAGCGAGAGAGCAACAACACACAGCTCAACTCGGAAAGTTTATAAGAAGAAAAAAATTGCTCAAACAAGGAAATGGATGTATGAGAGTACAAATGTTCAAGAGTTCAAGGGTACGGCAGGCGTTGCCGCCTCGGTATGAACAAACAAACACACAAGAAAACCGGAGTCAGTCGATACAGGAGTGAAATGTCGGGAAGAGCCATCATGTACCGATGCTTGCCAATGCCACCCATATGAACACAGGAAGGAGCAATCCATCACAGCCGAGGTGGGCAGTGAGGATGAAGGCATCACCACCTTACGGCGAAGGGAGTTCTGACACTCTCTGAAGCATGACCTGATACGTCGTCAGGTCTAAGAGTCATCGAGCTCTTGAGCATTCACCCAGATCCCAATGATCCCATTAGTCATTACTTGAATTAGTTGCAGAGCGCAATACATTTCATTGCCAATAGTAGCAGTTTTGACGAGACCCTGGGAGCTTTCTTCAAAAGTTACACCTCACTGCCCAGCTCTTTCTCCCTCCTTTAAAACTCTCTAACTCTCCCTTCCTCTCTCTCTCTCTCACTAATAATTCTCCTCTGTTACATAAGATATGCTGATCCGTTTCTAGCCTGGTGACGCCTGGGCTTCTATCGATTGGTTCACCATGCCTGGCTATTTGATGATATACTCAATAGCCAGCTGCATCTCACCAGTGATCCCCTGTCGGCGAAGATGAATATGATCTTTCAGTTCGATTATTATCCCAGTTGGGGGTACTGAAATGCTTGTCATCAGATGCATGCATCAGGGTGAAGGGTGAACAATCGCACAGCAAAAATCATTCTATTAACACCGCTCTGTGTCCTTGCATGGCAACAGACACAGTGACAGAGTGCTGAGTTCCAAGCAAACTTACATCATATACAGGCTTCATGCCCAAAGTGGTTTTCAAGCCAAAACCCGGCATTATAGAGTCATAAAATGGCAGGAAAAGGGCAAGCTCAACCTCATTACTATCGTAACGCTGCGCTAGCAGAAACCTAACGCTGCGCTAGCAGAAACCAGGAGTCCCAGAAAAGAAATATCCGGACACCTGGAGAAAGCGACAATACTCTGGAATTGATCATTAGGTCGATTAGAAACATTGTAAATGGTTAAACCTTAGTCCCCTCGAAGTGGAACAGCCTGATCCAAGTCGTGCCAAGCTGTCTCCTTCCCGATTTTTCGCTCGTCCATGTTCTCCGCCATGCATATGAAGCCCCTAGGCAATCTAGAGTTCTGGCCATGTTACTGTAGGCAAAGTGTGTTTCAAAGGGACCACACTGCTCACGTGAGAAAGTCCGCCGAACCATATGAGCTACGCATCGCACAAGCGTGTATGTTGAGTCCGCTGTCCGAGCGATATGTTGTATATCGGGACAGGAAGTGCCAAGGCCGACCCCGAGGCACTTCCTGTCCCGACATACAAGGATTTTGCGCGGACGAGGACTATGTCTGACTTGTAGCTAGGGCTGATCTTTTCATATGCATGCTATGATGGAGAACCAAGGCGGAGTATTCTTTTTTTAAAATAATTTTTCGCTATAACGTACACCTTCCGACAACCCTCTTCGAAGAAGCTGCCGCCAATATTTTGGCAAAAGACTCAGTAACGTTCCGAACATCGTGAGGACTTTGGCTTGTCTCGTGCCCAGCCGAATGTTCAGTTTGGACAAGCTACTACACGCAGTAGTGATATGCGAGAGCTCATGAACATTCTCTTTCAGATGGTGTGTAAAGGGGCGAGTGCCGCCTAATACGAAAAAGAATACCCAGTGCGGTGTTTCAATGTTCAACCCTTGGCGAGAGTTTCGCGTTCGTCGCGGAGATCAGGTTACGTTTTTGTCCAGGACAGGAAGTGCCGCGGCGTCTGTATTATTCGGCCTAGGCCAATATGTATATTGACTGCAGTGAGACCGGGCAAAAGAGTATTCAAGGCGCTTCCATATGAGGGTTGCAAGTAAACCGGAAAGTCAATAGCGTGACCCTGCGGTAACTGGTAGTTCTGACGTCACAGAGAGAAAGTCTGACCTGACGTATGCCTGTACGCAGACGTGCATAGTTAGATGTGCGTAGGTATAGTTTTGGCGTTACAGTATACAAGTCTACCAGACCAGAGGCCCAGTGACCTGACCTGGGCATTTGCCAACCGGATCAAGCCAGATCAACTCAAGTTCTTCTGTTGAACGTCCCCTTCTCGCCCGATATCATCACCAAGAGAACCACCAAGAGCAAACAATTGCAATGCCGGCATCTTGTATATTTCAAGCACGACCAAACAATTCTTGCACACACGAAAAGTACCAAAGAAGAACCGATTTTGCCCGGTGATAGCACGAGAAATGCAGCATGGCATGGAGTTTTTGGCAATTCCTTTCCCAAAGGTATTTCGTGATGACGACTGTCAATGATATTGGTGAATACCCCTTATATAAATTTAGCCTAAATGTGTTAGTTTAGGGTTTTGGCGCTCTCCACTATCCCTCTATCGTCAGTGGACTGCCTCTCTTTTCCTTTCGACAAATAACTGCTCTGTGCGTTAGTTGCTAGTAGCTTGCGTAACTTGCTAGTAGCTAGGCTGGCCCCGTAAAATGGCGGTGAAGAAAGTCTTGGAAGCTATATTCTCGACAACGAACACCTCCTAGCGGACGCCATGGACTCAGCTGCCCTAGCATCGGCCGGCATGCATCACATGGGAGTCGCTCCTTTAGCAAAGCTCTTGCCTTCGAGACAACTAGATGACGCCCCGCACGAGTGTGTGGAAAATTCTGTCCAGCTTCTGGTCCAACAGTCCGTTGGCCAACGTCATTTCAAACGTCTGGCGGAAAGTGCAAGCGCGCGGTCGTAGATGCAGGCCATCGGCATCACGATCTTCCTGAACACGGACTCAGTTTCCACCCTCGACATGGATCTGAGTACGGACCCAGCCAGAGTGGATCGGGAATGGCAAATAGCACGCTCACTTCTCATGATCATGATAGTAGCCCGTCTTAAAGCATGGCCCTAAAGAATCGCGATTGACTGCTGCGTTTCGGCGTCAACGCCATCATCCGTTCATCAGCTCTTTAGTCCGAGGGCCCAACACGGGGTCTCAAAAAGTCGTTACACTAGAGGTACTAACAAGGTTTTTTCACGCATTTCGCCAAATGCTGCTCTTGAAAGATCGAATATCTTATCAGGTTGACAAGAAACGTGTCCAAAGTCGGATTTTTGCAATTGTGAGATCGACGAAACAGCACGAGTTGCCATGGCAACGCGATACAAGCACAGTCGCTGTGCGGTTTTTCCTGGTGTTTTCCTATTACCAGAGGGGAGCCGAGTAGTTTCAACCGAATTGTTTCTTTTTGCATGTTTCAGCTTCATCCATAAGAACAAAATACCGCCGGGAAATGACCATATTCATTGATTCTGTCCGTTTTCAGTAAGTAAGTAATACACTGCAGCTGGGTGTCCGCAGCATCGGCGGATCATCCGGCCGATGCCTGACCCGTCAGAATTATAATTCAGATGATGTGGCTCCACCCAGTCACGTTTCAGTTATCCGCTCAGTGTCGATTAGGTGTACTATGTTGCATGGCTAAGTACCCAGTACTGAGTATATGTCCGTCAGCCGCCTGAGTCACACAGTGAGAGACATGCGCGGTGAAGTGGCCTTTAATTAAGCATGCCAGCCAGTCTGCCACTGCAGCTGTCGACTGACGCACTTTCTCTCTCTCCCTCTCAGAGACTCTCTTTCTCTCTGATTCTCTCTCCCTCTTGAGCTCACCACCTTTTATCTCTTCGAGTCACCTCAGTCTCGATCCTCTCTCTCTCTCTCTCTCTCTCTCTCTCTCTTCTCTTCTCTATTTCCTCTCTCTTCTCTTCTCTTCTCTCTCTCTCTCTCTTTCTCTCTTTCTCTCTCTCCCTCTCTCTTCAGCTTTCACTTTATCATCAGTAGTCAAGAGATTGAGCTTATTGGCAGTGCGGCGTGCATCACTGCTATGATAAGAAAAAGTTCGACCAGGCATGAGGCCCAAGAAGAACTTCTGAATTTCAAGTCGTGAATGATCCGAGCATGCTGGATGAATGGCCCATCTCAGCCTGCCACTGCCGCTAATCATGTAGCGGCACGGCTGGCCTCCGAGCTGGCTCGTATTTGCCGGCGAGTGACTCTTCTAGTAGGCGACAATCCTGCCGAGCCATCCACTCAGTGATGAAAAGGAACTAGCAGGATGATGGCCTGGACTGAAGCTGACTCCGGTTGCCTGTGTGTGTGTGTGTGTGTGTGTGTGTGTGTGTGTGTGTGTGTGTGTGTGTGTGTGTGTGTGTGTGTGTGTGT
>JAOWAR010165194.1:0-17104 GCA_028571005.1 Clathrina lutea
TGTGTGTGTGTGTGTGTGTGTGTGTGTGAAGGAGAGAGCGTGAGAGAGAGAGAGAGAGAGAGAGAGAGAGAGAGAGAGCATACCGACTTTTTCAAACAATTCCTATTAATCGAGTCCGCCTTTAGGGAAATGCATGACTACCATATGGTTCGTCTGCCAAGATAACTTAACTTGTATGGCTCAGCATAAGAGAGAAGTACGAACTGAACCCAGCTGTGCAAAGCTACTCATGGCGTCGTATACAGAAGGGTCACGACAGAATTGTTTCGAATGTGCTGGACGGGATATAAACAAAGGTTGAAACTTTCAGCTGCAGGCTTTTTGAATACTTGTGGCGACCGTGGAGTAAGTCCGCTCGACGTTTTTTTTTTCGGTGCTTTAGGACACTAAGGAGTGGGGTTTTCCGAATCTGGCGTTTACGACCTCATTAGGCCAGTTCAAAAGCTTCAAGTCTTTCCGGCATTTTCAGCATGTTGACAGGAGTTCTTAAAAACGAAATAAAAGACACTGCATATTGACAAACCTCTACATGCTCAATAACTCGCGCAGGAAACGGCGCAGGAATTAGTACAACAATAAGGCAACATTTTTGGCAACAATTCGATCCCTGCTGTCTGCACTTGTCTCGGGTTCAAGTCTTCCGCATTGCCCAGGCGGAAATGCTCTTTTGCGGCTTGCAACCTAGCCGTTCGTAACGGAGCGTTTTCCCGCGCCAGCGGCGTCTGAATTCCGACTAGACAGGTGGTTGAAGATGGATAATGAGAATGGAAAGCAAAGGCTCCATTGTTTTATCCAATTTGCCTCGCCCCAACTGAATACAGCCTACGCCTCCGATAGTTTACATAGCACCCATGAAGGTGTTGGCCAGTGACTGCCCAGTTCTCGGCTTTCAAGTTTGCCTTTCAAGATCAGACATCGTGAACAAATTTTCTGCAGCTGACCTGATGATTTGGACGCCTCTGATTAACCCGGACGTGAGCTCAATAAACGCTGTCGATGAAGCTTGGCCAAACGGGGCAGAGTATACACGTTTTAGGGATTCGGTCGCTTTTCCAAAAACAAATGATACCTTCCAACGTACGGCGGACTGAGCGATCTCCTTCAAACACTCAAGTGGCTATCGCGAGTGGGTCAGTCACGCGACTTGCACCTGCTGATCCCGAAGTATTTATCTCTCTCTTTCGTCCCCTGTCACTTTAAGCCAGCCCCGGTGGACGGCCAGTGCTGAACCTTGCCACACACGGTCCCCTGTCAAGCGCATTCTTTCACTTATTCCAACCACACCGGAGCCAGACTGGGCCGTGGAGTGCAAAATCTTTTTTCGCTTTGCGGCTTGGCCGGATTCGCTTGCGGGCAGGTGTAGCTAGTGCCCGATGAAAAGCGGGTTCTTGAACCCCTCGGTTACGTATATACGCCAATCCATGTCTACCTTTCCGCTACCACCGGCTCCTTCTATGCTGATTGGTCCACTTGGCGTTGTGTAATAGGGCGCCCTCTTGGTCTTTGTTCACATTCTGCAAGGACTAATCCCCCAGCGCCTATAAAAGGGTTAGATAGTCTTTTCTAAACGCATCTCTCTCTCTCTCTCTCTCTCTCTCTCTCTCTCTCTCCCTCACGACAAGACAGCCAACTGCAGCTTCCTACCCGTCTTCTCCAGCCAAAGAGAAGAGGCACAGAGTCATGTCGCCCACGAGAAAATTCCGGGCCCGCCTATCCTTCAGCCTTGTCATAGGTAAGGGTGTTCGTTTGTCACGAGCTTCGGTCCAAGCCAGAGAGGATTAGAGTCTTAAGTGAGCTTTTTCCTTTTTTTCTTTTTTTTTTTAAAAAAAAAATCAGCCTATTGAGGGTCGACCAGAAATGGGCATGGTGTGGCTCCGCTTGTACCAACAAGGCAGAAAAGTTTATCTGATACTATACAGTGATAGAAGGAATCCCTGGTCCCGGCCTCGCATTAGGGCGTTGGTGAAAGTTCCGGCCGTTCAGAGTATAATCTTTCTCCCAGCCGAAGCGTTCAAGCTCCGGAAAATTGCCACTTCTCTTCTGCCTGGATCCGGATCTGTCAATTGTTCTTCAGTTTCGCCGTGTGGGGCGTTGCCCGCGTTTGACGGTTTCTCAGTGCTGTGTTTTGAGAAAGTGGAGCTCTCCTCTGCACGTTTTGAGTGTACTGATAACAAGAACTCTGAGCGAATTATTGGCCCATGTTGTGGATGCGGATATTCCACAACTCACTACCTTGTCTTGCTGCTTTCTTCCTTGCTCCAGTTACAATCCTGAAAACTGTCGACAGTGCTCCTCTCAACTCAACGGCTGCTTCACCAAGGTTTCCGATAGGCACCACGAACGAAGCGACAACCGCCGCAGGGCTGCGTCCCATGACACGCTGCTCAACGAAATGTCGAGGCAGACGGACCCCAACAATCGAGCTTGTGCCTGGCGAGGAACTCGTCCTTCCGTGTCCAACCGGCGGGCAGTGGAGCCTTCCAAACCAAGTCGAAAACCAGTTCGGCGAGCCGGTGCATTTGGAGCCGCGGTACCGCTGGTTCAAGGACGGCAGGCGCCTGAGAGTTGGAGATCTCGGCGGGATGAAGGTGCTCCGTGTGCCCTCGATTGGGTTCGAGCACAGCGGACACTACTCGTGTATCTACCACGACTCGATGAGCTGTCTTTGTCCAAAGAACTGGAGCGTGACAGTTGTTGAGAGTGAGTTCATTTTGTTCTATAATTATGGTATGGTAATAATGGCCACGACTGCCCGGGCGGAGCATTATGTAGTTGATTTATTTTTCGTTCAATGCCGATCGCTCTAAGGGCGAGGCAGTATACAGAGTCCTTCCGAACTGATGTTCTCTTAAAACATGGCGGTCGGTCAAGTGAGTTGTGTCGTCTCAGTAATACTAACAGACGAAGCCAAATTTCCAAACACTTTATTTCTCAAAGAAAAACTTGCACAAATGGAATGCAGGGTTTCTCATGATAAAGACGCAAGCTGCCAGACAAACATGTGGATTTAACACACACACCAATCAGTGAACCCCTGATATCCTTAATTCCTATCACCTGCAGCTATACTTCACCTAAGTGACTCCTGATTGTCTAATATTGAGCACGAAAATTGAGTAAAGACTTGGTTCAGCATTAAATGTATTAGTACCAGCATGACCATGCTACTGCAACTGCAGCTAACTCAGCTGCTCTCTCTCTCTCTCTCTCTCTCTCTCTCTCTCTCTGTTTGGAAATAAGTTCATTGAACTTCATTAGTTCTCTCCACCCCCCTCTCCCCCCTTCTTTGTGTTATGATCAGATCACCCCTACTCAAAGCTGGACATTCACTTGCATAATATTACCTTCTGCAGTATACAGCGGACCGTGGCAAAAATGCCAAACGGCATAGAATTCTTAGTTAAATGGTGGTATGTTTACATCATGCTGGAATGCATGGAGAATGAGTCTGAGTGCTTAGCGGAACATAGGATTTGGATTCAGTCGGATTCGCCAGAGGGATTCGTGATTCGGATTTGTAATTGACAGGATTTGTTTCCGGCCCCAGTTCAAATCCTGTCCAGGCAGGTGCAGTGGCTTTCATTATATAGCCTGCATTCATGTGCCTGAGTGTAGACCTATGCTTTCCCATCATTTCAGACACAAGGCTCCTCCGGACCAGCTTGCCTCACTTCAGTGCTGTACAACGAGGCAAAACGCTTCGATTGCTCTGCCGGGTGCAGCGTCACCTCCAGCTCACGCCGAAGCTGGCGTGGTTTAAGGACTATGCTCAGATTTCGAAGACCAGTGGTCGCGTGAAGACACGCCGCAGTCGAAGTGGTTTGCGCCTAATCATCCGCAACGCTCGCAGCGATGATGAGGGAGTCTACCGTTGTGTGGCCACTTCAGGCGGCCGGAATGAACTCGCCCAGACGCGCCTGCGAATCTTCGACCTCTGAAGTACTTACCTTCCTTACCATGATCGAGCTATTCCATTGCCAACACCCCTGAACCATCAAGCAGTTATAGTGCCACAATTCTCAACAATAAACTGAATGCTGGATCAAGGACTTCTTGAAGAACTTGAGCATTTGAATCGAGATGGTTATTGTTTCCAGGATCCAGTTGTCGGCTGTAATGTCTTCCTGTGCTAATTTTAAACCACTGTAAGTTTATAAGAGCGTGATAATGATTGCATTTCATTTCTCCAACTTCACAGGTGCATTTCTAATGAAACCCTTGTTTCTTTGCCACGCTGGTTGACCACCCACACAAACGCTCGACCTTACTGTAGAAGTTGAAATTGTGCCCACAATAAATACCGTGGAAACGATATAGACGAGTCGACTGAGTGCTGTATGATCCTGCAATTTCATATCACTGAGCGGCATCACACCACACAACAACAAAAAGAAAGAAAAAAAACGATTGCTTTCTTTCATTTCAAACCGTTTATCTCACCTAGGCTCACCAAAAATCAGGGTTACCCCTCCAACTTGTTCCCGACCTTTCAGGCTGGCCGATATCATCTCAAAAATTCGAAACTCATTCCTTTGTCTCTTAACAACACGAACCACCAGAGAACATTTGAGGCAAGCCAGACCGAGCAGATGTGGGACAGTGAAGACTCAAATCTTTCTGCATTATTTTCTTCTGTGAAATGCATTCGATACTAGTTAAAGAAATCATAATTTTGATCGGATGACATTAAAATTTAGCACAAGGAAATTTTGGTCCAAACTGTAATCCCTTGGGCAGAAGCTTTCAGAAAACACGATTATATTACTTTGCTGGGTGGACTATTAAAACAAACTTCTGGGTGAAAACTTGGACACGCTGGGTCAGAAAGTAAAGAAGGTAGCATTATCCACAACTATTATTAACCAACCAGGACCACCTCAAGAGCTTCTATTGAGATGTTTCTGGGAGGAGTCGACGGAGAAAGGTGTTATCTCTGCTCACTCCGGCCAATTCTGACAACCGATCTCCATAACCTTAAATTGTTTATGCTCCTTAATTTACCATGAAACACCAGCCCAGCAGTTGAAATTAAGTTTCCTAGCAGAACCTACACTGTCTAGCTATAGAAGGTCAAGTTGAGCATGGGACATCAGAACATACTGTTGCCATTAAAGCTGTATCATCAGCAACAGTTGAAATTTGGGTTGCATTCCGCTTCGGCTGTGACAGTGGGCAGGTCATGGGTGCAAGTCGAGCACAGCAAGGGCTCTTCCAATACAGAACCCTGGCATCATTAGGCTAGGGCCAGGTCACAAGACTGTATAGCTCGCCTAATGCGAAGATTGGAGGACGTGGAGGTATGGCATGCATTGGCTGGCTGTGTGGAATCAGTGGAGAACAGTCATTCATGCAGCAGGTCCACGAGGGTCATGCTCAATGTGCAGTTGGCAGGTACTTCGGCCTCCAAAAAAGAGTTCAGAACATACATCTGAAGTGGACGCTTTGCATGACAGTCAAGGAGCAAGGAGAAGGCCCAATCATTCTGCGGTGACAATAAGCCACCATTGTTTAGCTCGCAGGGGTGTGAATGGAATTCGTACCTCATGGCTCCTTTCAAGCCCATCAAGGGAAAAACGACAGTAAAAGGAAAAAAAGCCCAGTTCAGAACTTCAGCTGGGAATCCTTGAGTTGGAATGAAGAAATGTGACCGATGGAGGAAATAAATTGATAGAAGAAGCTGGCCAAGACTTGAACTAAGGCAGCTAATCGCCAAGCAGATGAGAGTCACCATCCTGTCCACTACACTGTTCCGTCAACCTTTGTAGCAGACAGTATAGGGGCCGCGCGAAGTTATCGGAATTTATTTTCAATCCGTAAAACATAAGTATTTGTCGGACCCCACCCACCCACCCCTCCAATCCGTAAAATAAATTCTGATTTTCAGTCTCAGTGTCACAAATGCATGTACTGCACAAACATGCAGACATGCGGGGGAACCATCGCATTTTAGCACCTCGATGAATATGCACCAGCACTGCCAAAGTTGCGGAGGAACAAACTGCCGGCTGCTCAGCAGAAATAAGAAGGCTAGTCTCCCTGCAGTCTACCATGAGCGAGTACCCGGCCACCCGCTCCAGCAAGGCAGATTTTATCCTCCTCGTTTCCCTTGTACTTCGCCGACCATTCGTGTTGAGCGCCAGAGAAAAACTTCTGTCATTCCTGGGATGGTGCTTCTACAACGCATTGATCGTTCGATAGTGAAGGCGGCTCTCCACGTCCAAGTTAGGGAAGAACGGCTTCTTCGCTACTTCTGTCCCAAAAAGAGCAGCTTGCCTTGACATACTACTGGAAGTTTCGTTCTCTTCTGACAAAGCTCTTCTGACAACCCTCTCTTGTTCTGAGAACTCTCGTTCTGCGCAACAGCCATCGGAAGACCGCAATGAAACGTGCAAAAGGACCACGATAGGAAGCCACGTGTAGATCTGCAGGTGACAATGCTTTACCATGTTCACAAGCTAGTCACAGGTAACAGGTACAGGACACGACAATGCTCTACGTGACCGTGGTCGCTATCAAGGATAGTTAAGGACGCCCGAACAGTTTTTGAAATTTTGTTATTTTTTGCAACCCGTAATCGGCTTTTACCCACCCACCCAGATACTAATGTTTTACGGATTGAAAATAAATTCTGATAATTACGGACGGCCCCTTAAGCGATCAATTATCTCACTAACAATTTTGGTTGCCTGTTGTGTACAGCACATTTCAGCGTCTGGAAGAGTTGGAACGAGAGCTTGAAAGAATGGAAAGTCGTCTTCTTCGCTTACCAGAGTGATCGACAAGACCAATCACTGTAAATTCAGTTTAAATCGTACCAAATCAATTTCGTGCTGTAGCAATGTAGCGATGGCCACACTCACACCAATAACTGATCCAAACAAGATGTTCAACTTGGAATTGTTGTATTTTCTACCACTGCAACACAAACAGGCAAAGCTCACCTCATCCCTTCAAAGATTAAGCTGTGCTAGAGATCTGATCATAAATTGACATATATCAAGATATGCTGCTGCCCATTTCAAGCTAGGCTTTCAACACTCTTTTTCCTTTGATGTTCCATTCCTTAGGCCAACTGGTGCCAGCTTTCTGGCCGGTGAACGACTTTTGGAAGCTCCAAAATTCCTTGTATTAGCAGTAGGGGGAATAGGCAAACTTTTATGTTGAATAGTCAGCTTCCACCACCAAACTAAAGAAATAAGTAAGACTGAGTTTCGTAAAAGAAAAGCCAAGACTCTTGGCCTGAGAGGGAGGCGAGAATGGAAAGAAGAAAATCTCACAAAAGTCTGAAGCACAAATAATCCCGGCCAGAAAGCTGGCAGCTTTTGGCCTAAGGCGGAATGCTTGCTGCTTGGATTGACCCGATAAGACTCCATAGGTCAACTCCCAGTTTCTTCATCAGCAAGCACACAGTGTTTCCAAAAACATATTTCAGCCTGGTGGATTGCTGCCTGGCCTTCCCAACGTCCTTAGGCCAGCCATGTCCAGGTAATGGGCCAGCCATGTCCAGGCAATGGGCCAGCCAATATGTCCAGGTAATGGGCCAGGATATGTGCCGGCTTTTTTCGTTTGCTCACTTTCCCTTTTGCTCTTCTTCATGGGTTATTCGCTCCGGCCTTTTCTTCTTCAATGTTCTTCCCCTTTTCAAGTTTTTACGTGGAATCCAAGAAGCAAATCACATCAGTTCGCCAAATCCTCCTCGTGAACTATTTCAGTGATTTTATCGCACTTGGGTTTAAATCCTCGACTCAGTGGCCTGGTACTTGGACCAGCTTTGCTTAAGGTTCTTAATTTGGCTTGACATTCACGGACAAAACTAAGCAACACACAAGCGTATTTGTCCTTCGGCACAACTTGACATGAACCCTGGCCTGAGGTGATGGGGCATACACTAGCTGAACTTGGTAGACTCTGTTACTGAGCGGTGTCTGGGAAGCAGGACTTCAGTGAAGCTTTGTGGCTGTTTGCCACCTGTACACTTGGAACTGGGACTGGAAGCCAGCTTGGGGCATGGAACAATGTATGTAAAGGCCAGTTACTGAAAAGGCCTAACTGAGTAAAAGCTGTTGAGTGTGTCCTGACATCACACTGAATATAGAATGACATCACACTGAATATAGAATGACATCACACTGAATATAGAATGACATCACACTGAATTTAGAATGACATCACACTGAATATAGAATGACATCACACTGAATATAGAATGATCGACATCACACTGAATATAGAATGACATCACACTGAATATAGAATGACATCACACTGAATATAGACTGAATTCAACCATGAGATAGAGTCTATCCGGCATTGAACATGCCTCAGCCGCTGAACTGTTCCACTTTCTATGACACCATCCTCATTGCATTACTTTGGCCGGTCGCTAATACTACTGATTAAAGCGCATTCACTGATTGACCGTTGAAGTTTGAAATGCCAGGCATGGCCTGTCTTCAACATATCTGGTCATGTAGGTACACCGTCTGAGTTGAAAAAGTCTGGGCCAGGCCCGACCTGTTGAGATGAGCGAGATGTTCGGTGCCGGACAAAGCCAGTGATTTGCCTAACTATGCATGGGTTGGAAAGCCGGTGATCAGGGCTGAATAAAAGCCTTATCCTGTTAGGAAAGGACTTGGATCTGAGTGATTGGGTGAATGCGCTGTGAAGCGGTCAATTTGTTCATCATCATCAATTGTACACAGTGGCATACGGTTGCACACAACTGCATGATGTGGTCAGTGGCTTTGCGGGGCGCCGGATGGGTGAGTTGCGGAGGACGGGGCATCAATGACTGCCAGCCGGAAGAACCTGGGCCGCCCCTCGGACCGTGACGGATGATCAGCAGAAAATCATGGAACTGGAACTGAAGTCCTGAAGGCTGGTAAATTACTTTCCTGGAAAGCCAGTTCAACTGGCGGGAAAAATACTTTAAAGGGCAGTCAGAGAAGAGCCATGCCAGTCAGAGAAGAGCCATGCCAGTCAGCCTGAGCTGGCCACTCAGATGCCGGGCTATTTACTAGTAGTCCGGCTGGGCCGGCTCCATCGGACACGGCAAATCTGACTCAGTACCTGAAATGGTCTGGGTTCGAGCCAACGCCAAAGGCACACCAAATTAATTATTTGGAAAGAGGAGCTTAACAATAACTGAGTGTCCACTAATGGGCAGGGACAAACCCGTGCTAAGCCTTTTTGTTTGACTTTGTCTCAGTTCTATTATTGACAAAATTGTATAACCGCGCACCTTAAAAATATTTGTGTTGTCATAGTTGCAAAATGGCGATTGCAAACGGGGATGCAACTGGCCTACTGGCCCGGGGCAGCCGCCTCGCCTGCTGAGGAGACGCCGCGGGGTCATCCCAGATCTGGCTGTCACTGCTGGCAGAGCTGGATTTTCGGCTGGGTTTTTCTCTGATCTTCAGACAAGTGGAGTAGCGGTCTAAGTTATTGCAGGATAGCTTGTAGTTTTGGACGTGAGGCCGTTCTACCTCAAGCATGGTGAAAACGAAGAAGAAAGGTAAGCGATCGTATTTTGCAGCTGTCTCTGAAGAGGTGTTTCACAGCTGATGTTGCGCTCTCCCTGTCGTAGTGCCCCAGGCATCGCGTGCTGAGCTAATGATGCTCACCGTATCCGACATCGTGCAGCAGCTCATACAGGCTCACAAGGATGGTGTCGACGTCAATTTGAACAGGTAGATCTATGGATGTCTCCAAGTGTTGGCCGCACCTGGGAGAGAAGCACGCAGCGGAATGCTTGTCCTAAAAGCTAATTCACGACAGGAGTGACTTTTACCATAGAATAGAAGAAATGTGATGTATGATATGACCTTCGTGGTTGCACTATACGGAGCTTTCACTGGCACCAGCTATAAGCTTATTGCGCAAATACGTCCATTTGAACCCTTTATGGACTGATTTATCTGAAAGGCAGAAATCGTAAAGTGTTTCTTGCCCCATAACTTCACAACCACTCATATTTTGTTTGACAACCCATATACTTTTGGAAAGATCTTGCTCCAAAGAGTACAGAAAATATAAAATTGTTCAACAATTGCAAAGAATTGTTGACCAAAACGTGGGTGAAAGTTCACATGTGGTAAAACAAAATACCACATTATCGTCACATTGGCAGGTACCATGGGAGGGAAGAGCAGCTAGCAGTTGAAGTTTTCAAAATGGTACTTGAGTGCCTTGAATCTGTGCCGGGACATCATCGTCCTCATCCACAACCCATTATGCAGACTTTTGGTACTCCAAGAACGACAGATAGGAATTCTCACCAGGCCAAAAAAGATGATCAAACCAAAAAACTTGAACAGCTGATTAGCATCTGTGCCCTTCCAAGACCTATCAGCTTGAGCATAGTAGGAGTAGTCAAGGATGTGTTGCAGCATAGATGTTGGTGAACATGGAGAGGGAGAGCATTGAGGCAGGTGTGAAAAAAAAAGTGAAAAAAATCCATCTCCCTGGTTGGCTCGAAGTTTCCAGGTAGATGAACGCCAGGCTGATGGGTAGGCGTTAATTCAAAGTTGTGCAGTAGGGCATCATTGATCTCTTCCCAAGATTTTGGCTGCGCAGGTGGTACTCCGCCAGCAGACCAGCGCCACCACAACGAGCAGCTGCACCTTGTCCTCTGTTCGCACCTTCTCTGCCTGCAACTCGGCGACCACGACCTCGCAGCGCACCTCTCCCTCCATGCTGTCCACCTCAAGCACGGCCTCGTGCTTTCCCTCGTCCACGGCCTTGCCCACGACCAGCCTCCGCAAAAATATCTTCGTCAGAGGACACTTCTCCATCGGAAGGCGACCCAGTATCGTCATCCTCGTTGCTCTCGACCTCACAGCCATCCAACGCCAAATCTAGGTCTTCTTCTTCACTCGAAGTATCGTAGACGACTCCGTGCTGCTGCCATACACTGAAGGAAGGTCAGCATCGAACAAGAGACTGAGAGCTTCCTTGGTGTCCATCGCCAAAAAGAGTGGAAGAGTACTTCTGATTTGGCGGGAAATGAGGAAAAACCGCGCGAAACTCGATGGTGGCCGGACACCTTCGGAGCTCCGCTGTTTGAAAACTTCTTATCATGACCCCAACCTTTCTTGTCAATTTCAGCTCCCTTATACCCAGTCAATGCCCTCCCTACCGGCTACAGCCAGGAATCAATCAAAATCAACCAGATGCCATCGAATTACGTCATCGATCGCCAGCGATCAATTTTTGACTTGCCTGTCCATAAAGGGTTAAGTTCAAGCATTCGACAAAATCCAACCGACTGGTCATAATTGCTCCAAGTTGTGCCAAATCTTGTCGAGTCCCGGTCTTTGCGCAGAGTTTAAGCATTCATCAAATTTTACTCGATCAATTTCTTTTCTCCGTGCAATCACATCTCTTGCTCCAAACAGTGTCCGTCTACTGTGGCCATTGTGTGTATGCATGCATGCGTCTGTCCGTCTACTATGGCCATTATGTGTGTGCATGCATGCATCTGTCCGTCTACTGTGGCCATTGTGTGTGTGCATGCATGCATCTGTACGTTTACTGTGGCCATTGTGTGTGTGTGCATGCATGCGTCTGTCCGTCTAGTGTGACCATTGTTTGTGTGCATGCATGCGTCTGTCTACTGTGGCCATTGTGTGTATGCATGCATGCATCTGTCCGTCTACTGTGGCCATTGTGTGTATGCATGCATGCGTCTGTCCGTCTACTGTGGCTATTGTGTGTGTGTGTGTGTGTGCATGCATGCGTCTCTCCGTCTACTGTGGCCATTGTGTGTGTGTGCATGCATGCGTTTGTCCGTCTACTGTGGCCGTTGTGTGTGTGTGTGCATGTATGCGTCTGTCCGTCTACTGTGGCCATTGTGTGTGTGTGTGTGTGTGCATGCATGCGTCTGTCCGTCTACTGTGGCCATTGTGTGTGCATGCATGCGTCTGTCCGTCTACTGTGGCCATTGTGTGTGCATGCACGCGTCTGTCCGTCTACTGTGGCCATTGTGTGTGTGCGTGCATGCGCCTGTCCGTCTACTGTGGCCATTGTGTGTGTGCATGCATGCTACTGTCTGTCTAGGGTGGCCATTGTGTGTGTGTGTGTGTGTGTGTGTGTGCATGCATGCGTCTGTCCGTCTACTGTGGCCATTGTGTGTGTGCATGCATGTGTCTGTCTGTCTAGTGTGGCCATTGTGTGTGTGCATGCATGCGTCTGTCTGTCTAGTGTGGCCATTGTGTGTGTGCATGCATGCGTCTGTCCGTCTTCTGTGGCCATTGTGTGTGTGTGTGCATGCATGCGTCTGTCCGTCTACTGTGGCCATTGTGTGTGTGCATGCATGCGTCTGTCCGTCTACTGTGGCCATTGTGTGTGCATGCATGCGTGTGTGTGTGGTAAATTCATCCAAGAGATAGTCAGTAGAATGAGAAATGGGGAATTCGAGTTGTGGGCGTCGAAAATAGATAATGATAGGAGCAGCAGATGACCCGTTTCATCAGTTGAGGTGGGGTTGTCCGGTTACATAAGAAACAAGTAAGTCCTACAGATCTAGAGAACCTGGACCTATTTTATGCCCACCTGTTTCTTGGGGCACTAGGGATGACAACAGATCCCAGGGCCGTACACATTAAACAAAAGGGGGTAAGGAAAAACTCGAGAAGGAGGAAGAAACGGATGCCTGTCTGTCTGTCTATGTGCCTGGCTGTGTGTTTGTTGCATGGGGCTTTTCTGAGCCCCCCTCCCTTCCCAGCATCACAAGGATCTATCTGTTTGTTGTTGATAACATTTCGAGCCCCTTCTTATCAACATGGCATGTCTGTCTATTGGTTTGTCACCCCCATTATCTATCCGTGTTAACTCGCTGACCACTCGAATCTTCCTGTATTCTTCAGGATTAAAGGGGCTACGTCAAGTAAGTACGGCCTCTCCAGTCAGCCTCGACTTGTTGACATTATTGCAGCTGTGCCAGCCGCTCACCGGAAGGCTCTTTTACCAAAACTCAGAGCAAAGCCTGTGCGAACAGCATCCGGGGTAAGTCTTATGCTAGTAGGTGATCTTCAATGGTCGAGAGAGAAATTTGAAAAAAAAAAAAGATTGAAAAGGAAGGAGGGAGGAGGAGGAGGACAGGGAGACATGGAAGAGATTCGTCTTTTCTTCTTCTTCTTCTTCTTCTTCTTCTTCTTCTTCTTCTTCTTCTTCTTCTTCTTCTTCTTCTTCTTCTTCTTCTTCTCTTCTTTTACGTTTGCCCCTTTTGGGCAAGCAAGCTTCAGCATCTGCTGAAGAAAGTGTGCCATGGTCTTGGTTTTCTTTGACCAGTTTATGTCTCATGCCATTCGCTTCACAGATCGCGGTGGTTGCAGTTATGTGCAAACCTCATCGATGTCCTCACATCAACATGACAGGAAACATTTGTGTGTAAGGCACTTGCCTCTGCTGCATTTCGCCCTGTTGTGTATGCCCGTTCTGAAGAGTTTTACAATCTTGTCCTAGCCTTGGTTTCGAATATTTTCATTATTGTGTCTAGTTGGCACTTGAGGGTTACGTCATGGCAACGCTTCCAGTTTTGCTTCTTGCTGGCATCCTATTGCATTGGCTCATACATATTGTTGAACTGGTTGGGCTCTGAGTTCAGTGCATTGTCTAGAAATGCTGTTGGATTGGTATCATTACTTCTTGAGGAAATGTAGGTGATCTTGGACTGTCAGCGTGCTAAGACCAGGCACTCTTTCTCTGGTGGCAGGTACTGCCCAGGTGGGCCAGACTCAGATTTTGAGTACTCGACACAGTCTTACACCGGGTATGAGGTATGTTGCTATGGCAATGATACTGTGACACACCATGTACTGTACACCAAGGTCAAGGATGAACACTGACTTACCCTAGGAGGTTCCTTTGCTCTTCATCCTGTTTTCTTCTTTGTTGCTTGTTGCTCTTGATATTGCCTTGTGGGGTGACCTCTGTTCTTGTGCAGCCAACTTCAATGCGTGCTATTCGTGCTCGATATAATCCATATTTGCAGACTCGCCATCGTGTTGATCAGGTTGGTCGTCCCCCCTATCCTCCTATCTCTCTTTCTCTCTTTGTACCTCCCTCTCACTTCTCTCTCTCTCTCTCTCTCTCTCTCCTCTTTCTCCCTCCACCTCCCTCTCACCTCGGTCTCTCTCTCTCTCTTTCTCTCTCTCCTCTCTTTCTCTCTCTCTCTTTCTCTCTCTCTCCTCTTTCTCCCTCCACCTCCCTCTCACCTCGGTCTCTCTCTTTCTCCCTCTCCTCTCTTTCTCTCTCTCTCTGTCTCTCCCTCTCTCTCTCTCTCTCTTTCTCTCTCTCTCTGTGTTGTTTTATGATATACTCATCATGAAAACTGTGTGCTTTGTACAGCTCCGACAACTTGGCCACAGTGTAGACAAGGTCAGATGGTTTGCCTGCCCCCTCCTCCCTTCCCCCTATCTCCCCTCCTCACCATTCTTGTCTTTTTTTTTCTTGTTATAAACAGTTCAAATTGCATGATTAGATTACAGTTCTTAATAAAAGCAGCCGTTTATCCCTGTGTAACCATGTTTGTGTTCTTGCTCCCTGCATTGGCAAGGTTGAGTTCATTGTCATGGGTGGCACATTTATGGCGTTGGACGAGTCCTACCGGGACTTCTTCATTCGCAATTTGCACGATGCGCTGTCCGGACACAGCAGTAGCAGCGTGGACGAAGCGGTGCGGTATGTCTTGAATTAGTGTCCCAGTGCAGTCGTCTCTCCTGGTGTTCTTACTTTGTGCTGTAAAACAGTAAAGATTCTTCTTGGGGAAGGAAGGTATGTGATGGGAGGCTGTGTTTGCACAGGGAAAGAAAGCTTTGACACTGCGCAGCTGGGAAGAAGTGACTCTTTTCTTCCTTTTTATTTTTTCTTTATTATCCTTTGACTGATCTCATCATACTTCCACGTGTTTTTTTTTCGCTGTACATGGCTTAGGTATTCGGAGAAGAGCCACAGCAAGTGCATCGGTATCACCATAGAAACACGGCCGGACTACTGTCTGAAGAAGCACCTCAGGTGGGTGATCTTGAAATTTCACAATCGGCACATTTTGATGACACACACTTTGATGTGTCATTGTGGAAAGCGAGACCACGATGGCTGAAGCCGTTTCTTTGATGTGTCATTGTGGAAAGCGAGACCACGATGGCTGAAGCCGTTTCTTTGATTTGTCATTGTGGAAAGCGAGACCACGATGGTTGAAGCCTTTTCCTTGATGTTTCATTGTGGAAAGCGAGACCACGATGGCTGAAGCCTTTTCTTTGATTTGTCATTGTGGAAAGCAAGGTCACGATGGTTGAAGCCTTTTCTTTGAAAACGGGTTGACTGATGCTATCTATAGCAGGCTAATGGGGAGCAATGCCTCCGCCCGCGTGAAACATGAGGCCAGCAGCTGATTGTCAGGCATGCACTTTAGATTCTCCATCTTCATTGATGACTCGTTCCAAATTTAGCTACTTTTTATTTATTTATTTTTTTTCAGATAAAAATGAGCACTACTTTGAAACAGTCTTGTGCTCGTTCAGAAATTTTTAAGGGCAACAAAGGAAACAACCTTTTGGAATCCGCCATCTGACAGAATAATAATTTGTTGCTGACAGAAATGTGTAAATTGTCCCGAATGGAATTTGTTCTGGTGTTTCTTTAATGCAGTTCTATGCTGGGGTATGGCTGTACTCGCCTCGAGATTGGAGTGCAGAGTGTTTATGAGGATGTAGCTCGAGACACGAACAGGTGAGTGTGGGAGAAAGTGTTTCCACTGCACATGTGTTTTATCTTTTGGCTGTCTTCTGCTCGAAAAATGAAACAAAACAGTTTCGCTTCATTTTTAAGTTCTGCTCGTGAAGTATGTCCTTTACCTTCTGTGTCTAGTTAAACTTTAAAAAAAAAAAAAAAACCTATTGGTAGAAAGGTTGGCTTTGGTATGCAAGTGACACCGCTGGCATTCGTTTATAGCAACATAAATTGAGCACTGCAGCCACCCTTCCCCCTTTAGTCTTAATGTTTTGTTTGAGTCCAGTTGACGGTGTTGCTCCTTGGAATTTAGCCAAGGTTTTGCTCTGTGCGCTTTTGGAAGATGTATGGGCTGTTTGTTTGTTATGAACTCCCAACACGGCTGCAGAGGTCACACGGTACGCGCTGTTTGTGAGTCATTCAACATGGCAAAGGACGCCGGCTTCAAGGTGATATCTTCTTCAACCTCTGCAAAAGCATTGAAAAGATATATGCCATTCTCTCTTCTCAAGGTGTTTTCTTTGTCCTTTTGGTTGGACTGAACAAAAATAAGTTGAGACTCGGAAATATTCGACTTTTTGACTCCAGTATGGCAAATGAAGAACACTTGATAGAGTTCATACTTTTCTGAGACTGGAACCTGTGATGGCAAATCGCATAGCAGACAGGAGTTGCCTTCACTCTCGACTGCGCCACCATAGTCAGTCATACTTGAAAAGGATTGGCCATGGCACCGTTTCTAGGTATACAGCTATCTCATCCACCCGAAAGGCTATAGCCTGGAAGATGGCAGGAGCGGGTATTGCAATATGGCAGTGGAGAAGGATGGCAATTCTTGTTGAAGCTCGTGAAGTTTCGTTGAAGTTTTATGGCTGCCATAGAGAAACAATCGCTTTCATAAACTTACGTTCTTGCTTGGCTTGAGTTCATTCTTGTTGATTGCTGTTTACAGGTTGTCGCACACATGATGCCAGATCTGCCCAATGTCGGCCTTGAGCGGGACATGGAGCAGTTTACGGTACACAAGCAGCTGCATTTGGTAGCTTCATGGTGGAGATGAACAAATGTTACAGTTCTGTCTTTCAGCCATTTTTTGATGTTCTGGATTGGCCTACTCAAAAAGGATAACTTGTGTGCGTGCGTGTGTGCGTGCGTGCGTGTGTGCGTGCGTGCGTGTGTGCGTGTGTGCGTGTGTGCGTGTGTGTGTGTGTGTGTGTGTGTGTGTGTGTGTGTGTGCGTGCGTGCGTGTGTGTCATAATGAAAAAGAAAGTTGCCAGACGAACGGCGAGTACGACACATGAAGAAAAGGAAAAAAGCAAAGAAAAATACAAGAGCAGCAGCATATGGCCCTTTTCATCAGTCGATCACTGTC
>JAOWAR010165195.1:0-10200 GCA_028571005.1 Clathrina lutea
AAACTTCAAAGAAGACTTGGCGGGGGGGGGGGGGGGGCGCTAGGCTGGGGGGGAGGCCGGGCCAGGCTGAGTGGGGTGGCAGGCCAGGCTAGCTGAGGGGGCAGGCCGGAGATGGAAGCCTGGACAACCAGAAATCAACCCAATGTCAATAGCTTGGACCAATTGACAGGCTTACATACGTCAGTTCCATGTCGAGCTTTGGTCTTTTGATATGACGTGGACGATCCTCAGAGGTCCAATGTGATATGATGTGGCTGCTCCGTTTGCAGTGACCTGAGTCACATCGGAAGAGACCGACGGAAATTGAGAAGAGACAATAAAAGACAGAGGGGAAAACTCAGGATTTCGAGCTCAAATGATGCGATAGAAAGCAGAATTTTTCGCGTGGAATTGTTGAGCCCTCCACACCTTCACGTGATCAAAGTGATGACATCACAATGCCATATTTAGCATGTACATGACAGAAGTACTCAAATTTGTAGTCACTTTTCCGGCTATCTGCTCGACCTGGTTTAAATTTTCTCTGTGAGTGTCTCTTCCTAAGCAGCAAAAAGGATGTCTGGGATCTTTAAATAAATTAACAGTCTGCATGGTCAGGCTATACATTCTTGACAAAAACACTCCAAGCATTCAACTCATGTCTCTCGAAATTGAGGACAGCTCTATTCGCATACTCACTGACAAGAGCAACTCAGAGACTTTCATAGAGAGGAACTTGCTCTTGACAATAACACAAATGCAGCAAAATAGATGCCTTTCCTAAGTATGGCCCAGTTTCGAGCAAGGGGGCAACGTCGTGCTGCCGGCTGCGTTGTTGTTGAGTAGATCATCCTAGATGGACAGGTGAAGACTGGTGAAAGAAAAGGCTTAGAAGAGATGGAATCTGTAGATGGTGCTGAACTTGAAACTCCTGATGCAAGTTGGAATGTCAGTTGAATCATAGTGGACGACTTGCGGCGTAAAATTGGATCTTGTTGAGAGGTGTACGCCGACCAACCTCAGTCTGCCCATTTTTTTTTTCAATGCCAACACCTGCTGATTTCCATCAATCATCCCTTGCCTTCTTATGTGACGATCGGACCTGTTTTCTCGTTTCATTGTTCAGAGTCGCTTTCTATGCCGAGATCCCGAACACCACTTGCACCAAGAGCTCAGCTTGACATGGCGAAGTGTGAATGCATGACACTGGCCGTTCCTATGCCAAGGAGAAAAATATGACTTTCCCTGCCTGCAGATATTCATCTGACGTCCAAGAGTCTCCTCGTTCTGTTGTCTCGCACGGTACCGGCACTTTCACACCTAATGTATACTGAGAAGACTGTGAAGCACCATGCTTCCAATGATGACGTTGTTGTTGTCGTACAGAAGCCCCAGAGGAGAGCATATTTCTGGAGATATGAATTTAGAATCTGCCTGCCCTTTGTTTGCCATACAATCATATGCGACACAGATTCATCCTTGGCAAGAGTGCAATAACCATGACCACAATCGGACTATATCAGATCTGCTGATGTGGGATGAACGAGATTAGCAGTGGCGAACACACACAAGTGGCATAGCCTAGAGTCAGTTTCTGGAGAGCACAGAAGGTGGAAGTAGCTGAAAGAGCTCGGATGGATGTAAAAAATATATTTTCGATGAAATTTTGCAGAAGCTCAAAATCCATGTTGAGACCGGGACTTGAGCCTGCGGACCCAATCGCCTAGCAGCCGAGAATCGCCTGTCTATCCGCTACGCCAGTACGTCATCCCCAAAATGGATGGGCAATGGCGCAGTTTCTAGGCCAGGCTATCTCATCCTCAAGGGAGTCCCCGGTCTGGAAGATGGTAGAAGCAACAGGAGCGCCGGACGGTTAGCACTTCAACGTGATTCAAACCAACCCGCCCCCTGAAAGAATCGGTCAACGCCGAGCTAAGCGTAGTCAGTACAGAAGATGCGGTGACCACACGGAGAAAAACACTTTCGATGAAACTTTGCAGAAGCTCAAAATCCGTGCCAAGACCGGGACCCGAACCTGTGGCACCAAATCGCCTAGCAGACGAGAATCACCTGTCTATTCGCTATGCCACCATGTCATCCCCAAAATGGATTGGCGATGGCGCAGTTTCTAGGCCAGGCTATCTTGTCGACATGGGAGTCTGCGGTCCGGAAGATGGTAGTAGCGACAGGAGCGCCAGACGGTTAGCACATCAACGTCCGCTACGCCACCATGTCATCCTCAAAAAGCACATCCGCTACGCCACCACGTCATCCTCAAAAAGGATGGGCAATCCTTTTTGAGGAGAATGTGGTGGCGTAGCAGAGAGTCAGGTGACTCTCGTCTGCTAGGCGATTCGGTGCCGCAAGTTCGAGTCCCGGTCTCGGCACGGATTTTGAGCTTCGTTGATCGATTCTTTCAGGGGGCCGGTTGGTTGGAAGCATGTTGACATGCTAACCGTCCGGCGCTCCTGTCGCTACTACCATCTTCCGGACCGCAGACTCCCGTGTGGATGAGATAGCCTGGCCTAGAAACTGCGCCATTGCCCATCCATTTTGGGGATGATGCGGTGGCGTAGCGAATAGACAGGTGATTCTCGTCTGCTAGGTGATTTGGTGCCGCAAGCTCGAGTCCCGGTCTCGGAACGCATTTTGAGTTTCTGCAAATTTTCATCGGAAGTGTCTTTCTCCGTGCGGTCACCACTTCTTCTGTACTAACTACGCTTAGCTCGGCGTTGACCGATTCTTTCAGGGGGCCGGTTGGTTTGAATCACGTTGACGCGCTAACCGTCCGGCGCTCCTGTCACTACTACCATCTTCCGGACTGGGGATTCCCGTGTGGACAAGATAGCCTGGCCTTGAAACTGCGCCTGTCCTGGCCAATTCTTCAGGAATACGGATTTGAAAAAAACTTTGAAAATTACGGAGGGCCCCTTAAAACGAAAAAAACTGGAAAAAAAATGGTCATCAGAAAGCAGAGCATTGAGGAAAAAATGTGTTGTCCCGAAGTGACTGGCGATCAAGTAAAGAAAAAAGTCACTGAAGACATGATCAGTTAGGAAAATGAGGTGTTTTCCTGACTTTGCTGCCAGTTAAGAAAAGAAAACCCCTTTCTGTATGTTGTATCCCCGTGAAGTGCTCTTGTCCTGTGACAGGACTGACTGCTTCCTTTGGAAGGTGGGGCATTCTACAGAAGACCATACTTCATCAGAAGATCTCATACCTCGTTCAGCCATAAGGCCTATTCCTTTCGGTACCCGATAAACGAGGTTGATGACGCCCTTGAGCAGAGCTCGATCACTGGTCGATCCCGAGAGTAACTTACTCACAAAATCAAAGGACCCGTGTATGTAGAAAAAGTTCTCTCTTTGTAGGTCACAGCAATGTATGAATAAATCAGTTTCGAACAACGTTTCGGCTGAGCAGACAGCCTCCCTCAGGTTCAGAATACCTTCTCTAAATGGCAGTCAGTAATAGCTGCTACTCATATAGTCTCCGGCGTCTTTTGTCCGTTTGGAAGCCTGGCAAATGCCAGAAAATTGCCTTTCACCAGTGTTCATAAATCTCTACTCCGCAATCACAGTTCAAGGTTGGCTTCTTTCTGGCAATGTGCAGAGCCTCCAAAGCGTTTCCAGACGGTCAGTTCCTCTCAAAAGTGCTAGACTTTGCAAGGAATTGGATGTATAGGAAAGTTTTGGACGCTCTTCAGTCTGCATATTGCCAGAAAGAAGCCAGCCTTGAACCATGATTACGGAGTCGAGATTTCTGAATTCTGGCGAAAGGCCATAAATTAGCCATGTATAACTTTTTGGCATTGGCAAGCCTCCAAACGGACAGTAGACGTCGGAGACTATATAAGTAGCTGGTGTTACTGATCGCCGTTTAGAGAAGGAAGGTAATCAGAACCTGAAAAAGGCTGGCACAGCTCAGCCGAAACATCGTTCGAAATTTAGGCATACGTTTACAGAGCTGTGAACTGCAAAGAAAATTTTTCTACATACGATTCAATAAAGGTCAGGGAGTATTTTCAAAACAACAAAGGACCTGTTGGAAGCCACACCAACAAGGCCTGTGACGGTTGTCGTTTACTTGTAGGATCAATAATACTTGGATTGCAATGATAATGAGGATGGTGCTTCACACTTGAGCTCGGCGACGTAAATGATAGCAACGTACCAGGGCACACTTCTTGAAAGCAGTGGGCATGGTGGCCTGGGAATCTTCCGAGGCTGACCACTGAACAGCAAGAGAGAAAGGTGAAGAAAAAAAAAGTTTACCCATTTTCCCAGTATCCGTAAAACTGGGGTCAAACTCACGCTGAACAGACATGCAAGGTCTTGCTCCAGTCTGCGCATAGCCATCCAGGCGCGTACTTAGGGGGAGGGGGGATTTCCAGGTTGCCCGTAACCCCCTGTCGCAATGTTGTCATACCCATTATTGTTGGCATGGTTACCGACCATTGTGCTCTTATTGCTTCCTAGCTCTCTCTTGTCTTGCTGATCTAACTCTTGAGTTGTCTTCGTCGCGGCACTCTCCCTCTCTTGATCCTTCGTATATTAAGCTTGAAATAGAAAAATACTGGAGAAATACAACATGGTGACCCTTCGGCGTGCATACTACACCATTCTGTAACTGGATGAGCAGATCGATCGACAATAGTGGATGAGTATTACGTTTCCACTACGAAGGTCAACTGGGCCTCCACCAGCGCCTTTTCACGGTTCAGACTGCAGGAAGGAAGTCGAATGCATTATCGGTGGGCCTTTTACTGCTCAATCCAATCCGATGAAAACAAATCACATTTTCATTTGGGCCAGCGTTCATGCGGAGTCTCTAATCGAGGAGAAAAAGGACGAGGACCCCACCATCGATGTGTCCACCTCCAATGAAGCTCTTGGATCAGCTCGCTATAGTAGCCCGACACATTGCGCCTTCTTCCGAGAGGAGCGGAGTGACTTCTACACGGTTCACCAACAAGTAGGTGAGAATACCACGTTTTTCCCGTGCGTTATGAACTTGTACTGGCAAGCGGAGTTCCCAGAAGACATGTTTCTGACCGTGGACAGACTCATTCATGGCTTCTTCAACAAGGAATGCCAGACAAAACAAATGCTCAAGGAGGACAGGACAATAGAAACATGCTTGAACGTCCTGAAGCAGCAAGAGGCAGTCGAGACGGCATGAAGAGGTTTGGAGACGCCAAAGATGTCAACCTCAGTGCATCCTATGCCCGTGACCCGACAAGACAGCCGCAATGGAAGAGTGCCAGGCAACCGCAGTTCAAGCCACAACCAGGACAGAAAGCAGCCAAATTGCGTGTTGCAGGAGCTACAGACGCCTGCTCATGGTGTAATGGCGACGCACACCCACGCTAATGATGTCCAGCAAGACATGGCATCTGTCAGTTCTGTGGGAAGGGTGGACACTTTGAGCGTGCCTGCTTCAAGAAATGGGCACCCCAGCGTCACCAACATGCTGTCAGCACTGCTTTGGACACAGAGCATTCCAGTGAATATGAGGATGACCTGTTTGAAATGCAGTCACTGTTGATCAACATGCCTAGCTCACACTCAAACTTTGAAGTACATGCTCTCCTGACCTTCCACCTCTCTCCCTCTCTTAATCCTTCATATAATACTACGCTTGAAAAAACAAAATAGAGAAACAGAACACCCCTGGAGAAATTCTTTTTTTTTTTTTAACCGTAGGTGCTCATTGGAGCCTGGAGTGGTCGCTGAATTCCCACCCCGAGGGAGTTCGGCTCAAAAAATGAAAAAAAGCAAAAGGAAAGAAGGAAAGAAGCGCTCGTACGTATACGTCGACTTTGTGTGTGATGTGGATGTATCTGCTGCGTCACTCGACACACCGTGCCATCTATAGGTCCGCAGTTCTCCGCACCCGCCCCCGTTTTCGGGCCTCTATCAGCTGCTTCAATCTTGATCGCCAAGTTGTCAAAGGTTAAATTTTCGCTGCTTCTCTTTTCTCGTCCTGGTTAAAGTGAATTTATCCCTCCTTACCAAAATCGCTTGCTGCTTGCTGGAGATTTGTGCTTCTGAGCTTCGGTATTACATGTGCATGGTATTAGGAAGGATAAGAAGTCGATCTGACTTGAAACTTCAACCCTCTGTTTAAAGATGTCAGGACTCCCACGTCAGGCAGTCAATTTTCATGGTTAAAATCATGAGAAGGGGAGAGGATTTGTTCTGAGTTGATGGTGGAAAACAATTGTTGGCCCCGAAGGCCCCAGTAGTGAGTAAAGCTGTCAAGATGAAGAGAAAAGAGGTGTGAGCCATTGATCAGTCTTTCAAGCATTTGCTAAGGTAAAGGAGTGTTTCACTTTTAGTCTGGCCAGCCGCGCAAATTGGCTGATGAAATAGCAGGGCAGAGTCTGAGCAACAACGCTTCTTTGCCAGAAGCTCTTAGCGTGCCGGCATCTGTACTGCTATAATCAGAGGAAATGCAGCAGTGTTAATATTTTCGCGTATATCCAAGAGCACTTCATGGGATACAACGTATAAAAAAGGTGTTTTCTTTTCCTAAACTGGCAGCAAAGTCAAGAAAACACCTCATTTTCCTAACTGGCATCAAAGTTGGGAAAACACCGCCTTTTCCTAACGGATCATCTCTTCAGTGACATTTTTAATCGATCGCCACTCACTGAAGGGAAACAAATTTTTTCCTCACTGCTCTGCTTTCTGATGACCTTTTCCTTTTCAGTTTTTTTTTAACTCGATCGCCACTCACTTCAGGTAAAAACCTCTTTCTCCTAACTGGTCTACTTTCTGGTCACTTTTTTAAGGTGTCAAGAACAAGAATAGACATCAAGTTTCCTAACTGAGGTGTACCTTGAAAACACCTCCATGAGGTGCTCCTGTATATCTACTGCGCTGGACAAGATAACGACAAAATTGAATTGGCAGTGGGTGTTGATAATATGTATAATCAAACTCGACTGCCTTGATTGAAAGTCAAAAGTATGGCCTTTGCCCACTCTGGGTGCTCGCAAAGACCGCTTTTGACTTTCAATCAATGCAGTCAAGTTCGATATCACATGATATCAAACGCCCACTGCCAATTCAACTTTGTCATTTTTTTGTCCAGCGTGGTACTACCCTAGCCGAAAATCAAAACATTAGGTTATTCATGAAAATCTGTACACTGTTCAAATCATGTGATGTCGGTAAATCGAGCTTGATTTTTCAACAAATTTTCGAAATTCCGATTTGACACTTCGTGTGTGCATAAGCACCGAGCCACGCGCTGTTTAGGAATCATAATTGATTCATCAGTATCACATGATCTGAACAGTGTACAGAATTTCATGAAGAAACCGAATGCTTTTATTTTTTCTTGGCCAGGATAGTACATTAGTGTGACGATACCGGCTATCGTAGCCAGGCTTGTGGCGCCTAGCAACTGGCTGCCATTTCATTCTTTCCTGAACCGCTCAAGTTGCTTTTGGGCAGTCAGTGTAACTTCTGTTCTCTCTGCCTCATGGCTTCGGGCATGTGTTGATTTCGTTTGCTGAAGATTGCCTCCAATGGTTTGTGGTTAGTTTCGACAACGTTCACATGGGAAAACGATCACTAGCAGTTCTTTCTCAATCTGTGCATAGCGTTCCTCCGTTGGTGTCAACGCTCTGGACACGTATGCCACTGGCTGTCCTTTCTGAGTGACAGCTGCTCTGAGGCCTGATTGCGACGTGTCACACTGCAGGGTGACTTCTTCAGCCAGGCTGTAGTACCACAGAACAGGTGTGCTCGTGACGGCTTTCCTGAAACTGTCGAACGCCTGCTGCTGTGCTTGACCCCAATACCACGGGGTGTCCCTCTAAGTCACCTGCCGCAGGAGTTTTGTCATATCCGAGAGATTGAGCAGAAACTTGCTCCAGCACATGTGCCTTACCTAGTAGCCGCTGCACCGTTGCATTGTCGTTGGGTACCGGCATTTTGGCGATGGCGTCTGCCTTGTTTGTGTCGACAAGTAAACCTTGTGAAGAGGCGACATGCCCGATGAACAGCACTCCTGGCTGCCTCAGCTGGAGTTTCGTGACATTCAGCACTACTCGTTCTTCACAGTGCTTCAGAAACCGCAGGAGGTGCTTGTCATGATCCTTCGTCGCAGCTTCCAGCGTCTTGCCAAAGCCAATGATGAAGAAGTCGTCAGCAATGACTTCGATGCCATTCAGTCCTTCGATAAGTTCATGCATCTTCCTCTTGGAAAACTTCAGGCGCACAGTTGATACCAAACAGCAGTCGTTTCCAGTGATTACGGTCAAATGGTGTGTGAAACGTCGTGAGGTACGACGAATGCTCGTCCAGCACCACATGCCAGAATCCGTTGCGTACATCGCACTTGGTGAATACCCGCCAGCCAGTCGAGTTTTGATGTCTTCAATAGTTGGCAACGTATAGTGCTCCCAGTGAACTGCCCTGTTCAGATTGCGCGGGTCAAGGGAGATGCGAATCTTGCCATTGGGTTTTACCACTTCGACCATTGAGCTGAGCCACTCAGTTGGGGTAGTAACCGGGGCGATGATGTCCTCACCTTCAAACTTCTGCAGCTCGTCCTGCATCTTCTCGCATAGAGCGACCGGAATTCTACGCGGTGGAGTGTTTCGTTGTCCAAGTACTTCACGATGCCCATACCAAGGCGCGCTCTCCTTCCCAGAAGTGGCCTGAGCTCTTTGTTATCAACAATCATGCAGTCCAACAATCAAGTACCGTCCTGCCTCTACACCTTGAGTAGGACTCGTCCCACCACTGGCAGCCAAGAACCTTCATAGGCTGCCAATGTGGGGGTGGATTTGGTGTCGACCTGTCCTCAAGTTTCGGTCCCAGTTGCTTGGACATGCAGGTGTCGGAGTACAACATTGCACTGCGCCCCAGTGTCCGGCTGGAAATGCAAATAGTTCCCAGATTCTAATCTCAGCGTGACCAGTTGTGAAGCGTCGAGCTGATTTCCCACACTGTAAACATGTAGTCTGTCCGCGGACATCGCTACCGTGCGAACTGACGCTGATGTATCTGCTTTCTTCGAGTGCCCTGACGAGCGACACTTGGCTGCAAAGTGGTTCGCCTTCCCACGTGCACATTGCCGGCACGATTTCCCACACTGAGCTGGACATACTTCCTTCAGTTGCGTGTTGTCATTCACAGTTGCCACAGTTTGCGGTCGTCGACTGCTGCGGTTTCCCAAACTTTCGTGTCTTGCGGTTTCCCATGACGATGTTGTCCCACTACTGCGATCGTCGAAGCTTCGTTCTCTACCAGTTTCAACTGGGTGGCCATGCTCTCCGCGGCGTGGCAGATGTCGTCAGTCTTCTTCAGGGGAAGGGACGTCCCCTCAGAAGTCTCTCGCGCACTTTTGAGTCACGGATCCCAAATACCAGACGATCTCGTAACACTTTGTCAGGCGTGATGCTCGCAAAGTTACATGTCGACGCCGGTTTTCGCAAAGCTGTCTTGTACTGCTCGTACGACTCTCTGGGCTCCTGAGCACGTTGCTAAAACTCGTACCTTTCGAACGGCGTGTTCTTGCCAGGTTCGCAGTACAGTACTCCTCGAGTTTTTTGAGAACTGGCTCTATCTTCTGTTCGTCGTCTGCGTCTGTCCAGTGGAACATCGTAAAAACATCTCGCGGTTCCTCTCCTATGACGGTAAGCAGGGTTGCAACTCGGACCTTCTCGTCCTTGGCGTTCAAACCCCTGGCCAGAGAGTAATTGTCCCACGCGGACTTGAAACGCTTCCACTTCTCTGCCGCCTGCGAATAGTGGATCGCCAGGGGCGGGGAACGGCAAACTATTCATGCTGCACTACTGACACCATGTAACGCTTTTAACAGAACACGCAGAGACGGGCACTAAGGCTAAGGTATCATTATTGCCACCGTCAGGCCCGTAGGGACTGTAGGTGGTTCCACAAACGATAATTGACGTGTGTGCGTGTGTCCGTGTGTGTGTTCGTCTGTGTGTGGATGTCCGCCACAGGTCATTCGTTTAATGCATATTTCCGCTTGATCACCTCGTCATTGATCGTCGATCATTGATCGGTTAAACAAATTTTGCTCTCCTGTCCTTCTAGGGTAAGGGAAATGCACCTTTACTTCGCGTTCGTGCTCTCAGAGCTCTTGGGGTGACTTTTAGCCTGGTGTGACCTTGCTTGAGGCCGTTGGCTTGGCGGAAGAAAAACCTCTAAGCCATAAAAAGTTGCCACAAAAGTCCGA
>JAOWAR010165206.1:0-10200 GCA_028571005.1 Clathrina lutea
GCATCTAATTTTCAGAAATTTCAGGATGTTAAATTTCTGAAAAGATATCTTATTGGCGCATTACAGCCCCTTGGAGCGTTGTGTTCGAAAACTTCTCACTTCTGAAATAGAAAAAAATATATAAAAAAGAAATAAGAAAAAATAAAGAAAGCCGAGTGTTATGTGATTCTGAGAAACTTTTGATCAACGCTCAGAGCAAAAGCTGAAAACAATCTGTCCGTTTATGGCTTATGCTATGCACAAGCATGGACAGAAGAATGCAGGGATGACGTGTTGTTGACATCGTTATGAGCTGCCTTGTTTTTGAACGTTCAATCATACTTTGCAGCTGTAGTGTTTGTTAGAAGAACTCCTCTGAAAGCCAGTACAAGTGCAGACAAATACCAGTGAGTTTGTATGAGCGAAATGGCACTACCTGCCTTCCTGCTGTTGGCTTCTTTTTTTTTTCTTCTTCTGACCTGCCCTCATCCCCTGCTGAGCATTTTGCTATTGTTCCTTCTCTGCAGCCTTAAAGGACACAAGGGACCAATCACGGACTGCCATTTTCTGCCTGGGCATAATGTACTAGTCACAAGGTTAGCCCAAGCCCTGGTCTCTCGTCTTCTTGGTGTAACTTAGCTCTTCTGTGAATAGGCTTTGGCTGTTTGAAACGACCCTGTTATGCTAAATCCGTTCTCTCTTTTTCCCTCTCTTATCCGTCCTCTTTTTTTTTTTTTTTCCAGTTTGTGTTGATTTATCTGCCTTTTGCTTTTCTCACAATACCCTATTTTCCTGACTGTGTTCGTGCCTAAATGATACCATTTTTCTGAAATCTGGAGTTTTCATTCCCTTTGTGGAAATCATTAAGTTTCAATTTCCTATGCAGCTCGGCCGATACATATGTCAAGCTGTGGGATTTGGAGACAAAGCATTGCTTTCAAACACTAGTCGGTCACCGACATGAGGTTTGTGAGGTTTTGTTGTGTGTGATCTACAATCTACTCTTGTTGGTAAATTTGTTGTTTTTGCGCTTCTAAGGGTCCCGTTACTTCAGAAAAAACGTTCAGTTGCATCCATCCCCTCCACCTACCCACACAGTGGCACACACCGCTTCATTCTCCTTCTCCCTGGCTCCATTCTTGTCACTTCATCTCCCATTCCTCTTCATAATCCTCTGTTTTCTCTCTCTCTCTCTCTTTCTCTCTCTCTCTCTCTCCTCCCCATCCTCCCTCTCTCAGGTTTGTGCAATGGCCATTATTTCAGATGGGACTCGCCTGGTGACGGGGTCTACAGATCATGAGCTTCGTGTGTGGAGTATCAGAACTCCTGAAGTAGGTTACAGTGCCCTCCTCCCCTTTCTCTTGTGCATGATTTTCCTCCCCACCATCACCATTTGCGCTTAATTGGTACTGTGAATCGCTGTGTGTTTGTCCTGCGTTTGCTATATACTTGTAGCCTATGTCGCTTCTCCTGGTTTCATGTTTTTTTCTTCCTTTTTTGTTCTGTGCGTGAAGGATGATACTGCAGAAGAGGGAGAAGAAGAACATTTGCAGGTATCAGTCAACCTTTTGGATTGCTGGGATTTTTTTTACGTTCTTGTTTTGTGTTCCTTTTCATCTGCCCTGCCACAGCTTGATTGCAGTCGTTTGCATCGGTCGTGTCCAAGTCAGATGTTTGTGTTTTTTTGTCTGTCCTGAAATGTTGCAGTTGGAAGTTGTCGAAGGAATTATGCTATCTTCATGTTGTGTTTGTGTGTGTGTGTGTGTGTGTGTGTGTGTGTGTATGTATGTGTGTGTGTTGGTTGGTTGTTTGTCATTAACTAACCCCGCCTCGAAAAGGGCTTGTTTTGGTGACCCTAGGACTGGATGTAATGTGAAGTTTTTGTTTTGTTCATGCACGCACGCACACATGCACAATCAGTTACTATGTGTTGCAATGTCAGGTGTGTGTCTCTGTGTGTGTATGTGTGTTCATCACCGTGTTTTTTCTTTTCCATTGGTCAGTACCAAGTACACTGTGTACTGGACGGCTCAGTTCGACGACAGAGCAAGCACCGAACCATCATGCTGTCTGTGGACCCATCTGGACGTGTTCTTGGCTGTCAGGTGAGGCCTTACTTCACTTGTGCTCGTATCAGACCATAGTTAGAAACATTTTCCTATGCGTTTCTTAGGGGCCGTCGCCAATTTGCCGGCATTTTTTTCAAGCGAACAATGTTCGGTGATGACATCGCATTGCTGGCGATGCCCTGTCAGCAACCGAAGGCCAGTACACAAACATGGAGTGTGAAATGCTGGCTGTGCTGTATGGATGCAAACACTTCCATCATTACCTCTAAGGTCATCGTTACACTGCATGGTCATCGTTACACTGTCGAATTACCTCTATGCTCATCGTTACACAGTATGGTCATCGTTACACTGTCGAATTAGACCACCAGCCACTATCGTCCATATCCACAAAGCACCTGAACGCAGCACCACCACAGCTACACCAGATGCTGCTGCGCCTACAGCCCTACACTTTGATGTTTATCTACCAGCTGAGTGAGGAAGCCGCTGTCGCTGGCGCACTGTCACGACTGTCAGCCAATGACAGCTATAATATGGACGACCAAGAAATCGTTATCCACAAGGTGAGCTCGCTGTTCACCACGAACCTGGTTGAGCAAATTTGTACGGCCACTGACGCCAATGACGCTACCTTGTTGACCTCAAGCAGACGGTATACACAGGATGGCCCAAGTCTCACGGCGACAATGGACCAGCCGTGATGCCATTTTGGAATTTCCACCCCAAGCTCGCCATTGATGATGCTGTTCTCCTGAAAGCCTCTCCCATTGCTATTCCAAAATCTCTCAGACTATCTATCTTCAGCCAGCTCCATGCCACACCCCAGACCATGGAAAGACAAAACTGCATGCCCAGATAACTGGAACCTCCAACGATATTGAGGAGATGGTCAAGGCATGTCTTAAGTGCCAAGAAGATCAGCCAAGTCAAGTGAAGGAACCTATGATTGCCAGGGAAGTGCTGCTCTACGCATGACACACTGTTGAAGCAGATTTGTTCCAAACAGAAGGTCGTGACCAACTCCTAGTGAGTGATTACTACTTAACATTCTCATTCGTCCGTTGCATGTCATTGACATCTGAAACAGCTCTTTGCAGAGCAAAAGATACCCGTATTTTACGGACAGACAACTGCCCCAGTTTAGCAGCAAGGCATTCAAGAGTATGGATTCATTTGCGTTACTACCGTCGCCGCATTACCCTCAGAGTAATGGATACATTGAGAGCCAGGTGAAGTTCATGATGCCCACTTTGGAAAAGGTCGCTTCTGATTGAGGTGAGCCACATATGGCGCTGTAGCTCTTGCGGACAACACCCATTGACGTTCACTTGCCCTCCGCCTTGGAGCTGATGCAGACCCAATGATTCAATACGACTCTCCCTGCCATCATACTTGCCGGACATGAAAGAGGCATCCGGAGGTTGGAGCAACGTCAGGCCCGGTAGACCGCGCAGTATGATCAGCGAAAAAAGGAGCTGCCATCATTATTCACAGGTCAGCCGGTAACTACCCAAAGCCCCACAACCAAGAAATGGGAGCCCACAACGTCCAGATGTCATGCAACGAGCCAGGGTCATAGACTATCTAGACAAAGGCAGGACGAGAGGTGCAACAGCACCGTGCAAATATCTAACCGAGCACTGGAGTTTCCACAGCCACCACTACACCAGAAGTTGCCACACTGCACCGGGCAAGGCAGTGAAGGACAATCCATTCCCTCCATATCAGCATCCAGCATTGAAGGAGAGTTTACTACCTACAGAATAGCATCCAGACCCACAGAGTACAGGCTCGACGCCATATACCACACGGTCCGTGTATGTCATAAATTCCCCACAGAGTATGGACCTGTGATGTCATACCACATGAGGGTCTCTTGCTGGACTTTTTTCCTTTGTATTTGGCTTCCTTGGACAGAGGGGGTGTAGTGGTCCCCACCTTAACCATACGTGTTAGCACACACTACCGTATACACAAGGTAGCCACAACTACACTTTCTCCTTGCTTTCTAGCTTGCAGCACGGTCAACTGTTTCAAAACAGCTCCCTTCTTCTTAACCCTTTGGCCTGTTGAGAGTGTTTTGGGCGTCCAGGCCTAGGCAAGTGTCAACCATTACTATCACAGCCAACTTTGTTGGTGACATTCATAGGCTGGCAAGCAGGGCATACCGTTCGCTGACGAAGATCTACGAGATGACCTGGCATTTTACCAAGTTATCGAAGGGCTGTTGTCGTCTGATTTGAGGCTGAAACTGAGTGAAACAAATTTGGCTACCGTGACTGGACTAGGTGCTGGCACGGATGTTGCAGCCTAAGGGTGCTATGGGCATTGAGTTGGGACCACTGATGAGCAAGCCTAGAAGGGCGACTGAAACGGGGCAGTAAGATCTTGTCCAGACTGGTTGGTCAAAAGTATCCACAGATTTGGTGGTGTCATGTCCAGTTCCAAAATACTTCAAACCAGACATGACCAAGCATTGAGCCATGCAACAACTGTTTATACCAATTTCCAACAGGATCTGACCCAAGAATCGCTGTCCTCCAAAATTCTTCCCAGTACAAAGCAAGGAATGTCGGGTGCCAACAACACTGTTGACACCCTTTCAGTGGTCAGCACCATTTCTGGCTTTGTACAGGGAGAAAGTTTGGGTAGCAATTCACCTGGTTCTTGAGTCAGATCCTGCTGAAAATACGTATACGCCGTAATTACATGCTCAGCGCTTGGTCATGTCTGGAGGCCTGGGATTGCTGGAACACGCAACAAAGATGTGTCGTTTTCAAGCAAAGTTTCTCGTTGTCATGAAGACTTGATCGTCACTTTGGATCACCTTCACTTGAATGTCGTGTTTATTCTCAGCTGAAAAACAGGAACTTACTAAAGACATGGCTTCTTTCAAATGCCAACAGGGACCCAATTCACATGGACAGACATCAATTTTCTCTAGGCATGTTGAATAGTGAATGAGAACAGCAGCAACATCAGGTGACAAAAAGGTCAAATATGTTATGTGATTCACCTTCAGGAGACGATTCCACATCCTATAGGACTGTGCTGAGGTCTTCTCTTGATCAGAGGCGAGGGAGATTTGCACTTCCAACAAAAAGTAAAGAAAATGTTTGAGAAGAGAGTTTAGGATTACTAAACAGAGATGTGAATGAACAAGCAGTGGAGATTGAGAACAACGGAAAAGAGAAGAAGTTCAAGTTGAAACATTTTCAGGAGGAGGAAGAGAAGGGTGAGGACAGGGAAGAGGGTAAGGAAAGGAGAATGAAAAGGAGGAGGAGGATGAAATGGAGAGGGAAGATGAAGAGGAGGATGAGGTAGAGAAGGAGGACGAGGATGAGGATCAGGAGGAAGAGGGAATTAGGAGGAGCAGAAAGAGGAGGAGGAAGAGGAGGAAGAGGAGGGGGAGGAGGGGAGGAGAAGGAGGAGGAGGAGGAGGAGAAGGAAGAGGAGCAGCAGGGAGCAGGAGGAGGAGGAGGAGCAGCAGCAGCAGAAGCAACAACAAGAGGAGTAAAACGAGGAGGGGGTCGGAGGACAAAGAAGAGGATGAGGTGGAGAACGAGGACAAAGATGACAAGGAGGAAGAGGAAATGAGGAAGAGGAGCAGGAAGAAAAGAAAGAGGACAAGGAGGAGCAGGAGGAGGAGGAGGAGGAGGAGGAGGAGGAGAAGGAAGAAGAGGAGGAGGAGGAGGAGGAGGAGGAGAAGGGGAGGAGGAGGAGGAGGAGGAGGAAGAAGAAGAGGAGGAAAAGTAAAAGGAGAAGGAGGAGAGCAAAAAGGAGGATGAGGTCGAAAAAGAGGGCGAGGAGGATGAGGAGGAAGAGGAACAAGGAGGAAGAAAATGAAGAGAAGGAAGAAGAAAAGGAGGAGGAGGAGGAGGAGGAGGAGGAGGAGGAGGAGGAGCAGGAGCAGGAGCAGGAGCAGGAAGGGGAGGAGGAGCAGGAGGAGGAGGAGAAGGAGGAGGAGGAGGACGACGACGACAAAGATGAACAGGATGAGGCGGAGAAGGAGGACACGGATGAGGAGGAAGAGGAAAAGATTGGGAGGAGAAGGGAAGGAGGAGGAGGAGGAGGAGGAGGAGGAGGAAGGGGAGGGGAGAAAGGATGAGGAGGAGGAGGAGGAGGAGGAGGAGAAGGATGAGCAGGAGAACCAGGAGGAGGAGCAGGAGGAGCAGGAGGAGCAGGCCAGGAGCGGGAGGAGAAGCTCGAGGAGGAGCAGCAGGAACAGGAGGAGAAGGAGGATCAGGAGCAACAGAGGGAGGAGTGGCAGCCGGACAACAGGAGGAGGAGGAGGAGTAAATGAGGAAGAGGAGTAGGAAGAGGAAAATTAGGAGAGCGAGGGGTAACAAGATCAAAGACAGGGACGCTCATCCTAAAGCGAAGCCAAGTTCATACCAAGACAGATAGCCAGTGCCACTTCCTGGGGTGTCTTGAAGTGATCCTGGCATAGCACCTCATCGACCATGTATTCAAATGCCCGACATAGCCTCTGTTGCACAGACACCAACTTGCCAGGCTGCCACAGGATTTGAAAATTCTTGCTGGGGCTAAGGGGAACACAAAAAATCCTTGTGAGAAAGAATCCAAAACACATGTGGGTCTTTTAGCATTAGCTTCTCGATCATTAGTGCGTGCACTGGTTTTGTGCAGAACTGACAAATACAATGCCATAAGCGCGTAACTTGTTAGAAAAACTTGGCAGAGTAAATCCCATCAATATGTCGTTAGGACGTATATAATGTCGTGTAGATTGTTTGTGTCTCCCACTGCTACATTGAGAACAGCAGAGGATAATGCCTGAGTCTGAGGGCTGATATCGGAGAATGCCCGAGGCCAAGCCGAAGCCATTCTCCAATAGCAGACCAGAAAGGAGGACATTATTCAGCATAATGCACACAACCTGACCATAAATAGAGATATACATGTAAATCTAACTAGAGCCAGCCAAGCCGGCAAAATGCTGGCTGACCAAAATGTTTGCCGGTTGAAACAAGAAAATGTGCCATTTCTCCGGCTCTGTCTTCAGCATTTTAGCCTGTTTCCAGAAAAAAGCATGTTACCACAAATAAACTGCAAAATCATATTTTGCTGGTTGGGATTTTCAAGCAGCAAGGGCACTGCAGACATGGAACCTCACCATAAACAGTAGCAGTCTGATATTTTTCAATATAAGATCTCTTGCCGTGCACTTATGTAGTGTAGGTTGTCTTGCAACTGCAGTAGCCATGGGCCTGGCCGTGGACATCAGGCTTGCTGCAACGTTGGCATGTTTACTTATGTTTTGCGAGACTTGTCAGCCAAGACTTGTGAAACCTTTCTCCAAGTATCTTCTGCGGCTTTCACAGGCTTCAGACTGCATGCGGCACATCTCAGGTGAGAGTAGGATCCTCGACTTGCCTGACCACGCCTTGTCAGTGTAATGAAAGGAAGCAACTCTTCCTATGGCTAGGGGGTATTAAAGGATACAGAGAATTCTCTTCATAAGTCACTACCCACTACTACCGGAGAAGTGGGTATTTGAACTCACGCCAGCAACAACCGACCATGAGTTTTTGATTAATAGCACGCTTATCTTTAACTCCCTTGCTGAAGGGGCCAAAGTTTGACTGAAGGCACTGGAGAACTTGAGGATCGCTTAAAGAGAGAAACTGAACTGAACCGAGCTATATTCCAAACTGATTGATTGGTTGTGGGTATGAAGCCAGGCCTCTACATGTCAAGAGACACAAACGTTCGCCAGTCTCTCGATGTGTCACTGCAAATCCCTGTGGCTGATTGATTCACGTTGGACTATTCGTCAGTTTATCTTTTTTTTTTTGAATTTCGAAGAGCCTGCTGCGAAGATTATCGCTGAAGATTAAGCCAGGAATGTTGTTATCATGACAATGAAGTCTGCTTCTGATTAGGCGCAGTCGCTTATCACAGAGTCTTCGACCCTGCCGAAACTTGCAGAGACTGGAGGCCTTTTGGCAAAACAATTGGTGGTTTTGAGAGGGGCGGTCTTGGGTTTTCGGCAGGTGACGTTTTTGGTGTAGACGCTCTTGCTGCAGTCCTTCCCCAAATCCTGGTCTCAGAGTACATCAAGAGAATGCCGGTAAGGAGTACCATGCTCCCAACCAAAACGGATGTAGTGGTTGGAGGGTTGTAACTGATAACGACCCCAAGCACGGGTTGGCATGGAGCAAGTACATGGTCATGGAGTGATGTGACATGCCCTAGTGGATTCTCTTGTGTCTGTAGCTTAACAAGCCTGAAATTGCTCACAGTTAGCCTGCGGGTGAAAGAAAGGAACAGTGCTGCTGGTCACATTGGTTGTCCTTGTTTGGCAATGGTTCTTTTGTGATCCCAGAATATGGTGTGTGTGTGCTCCACTCTGAATATGGTGTGTGTGCGTGTGTGCCACTCTGAATATGGTGTGTGTGTGTTCCACTTTTGTGTGTGTGTTCCACTTTTGTGTGTGTGAGAGTGGGTTGGGTTGGGGCCTGTGACACTTAAGGATACCAACTTTCTGCTAGTTTGTCTGTTCTGTTTATTTCTCCACTTTTGGTTTCCCACACGCAAAGGTTACTCGACTTACAAATAACAAAGAATAAACAACTCCAGCCGAACCTAATTCTCCTCTCTTCCACGGGAATCCCAACGTCAGTGGAAAGATCAGCATAGTAAGGAATATTGGTATCAGAAATGCGCATGGACTTGATTGTTTTACCAAACATTGGTATTGTAATGTTCTCTTCCCTGGTTTTGATCACCCTCACTTCACAAGTACAAGGCTCACACGATGACAGATCGAAGAACAACTAAAAGACAACTGTATGGCCGACTTGGGTCCGCGGCCTCAAAATAAAATGGCGACCGCTTGGTCCCATGGTAACCAGACTATTAAGGAGGGTGAACACTACAGTCATGTTGTCAATGCTTCAAAGGTCATGTTGTCAATGCTTCAAAGGTCATGTTGTCAATGCTTCGAAGGTCATGTTGTCAGTGCTTCGAAGGTCGTGTTGTCAGTGCTTCGAAGGTCATGTTGTCAGTGCTTCGAAGGTCATGTTGTCAATGCTTCGAAGGTCATGTTGCCAATGTTCCGAAGGTCATGTTGCCAATGTTTCGAAGGTCATGTTGCCAATGTTTCGATGGTCATGTTGCCAATGTTTCGAAGGTCATGTTGCCAATGTTTCGAAGGTTATGTTGCCAATGTTTCGAAGGTCGTGTTGCCAGTGTTCCGAAGGTCATGTTGCCAATGTTTCGAAGGTCATGTTGTCAATGCTTCGAAGGTCATGTTGCCGATGTTTCGAAGGTCATGTTGTCAATGTTTTGAAGGTCAATGATTTGTGACTTTTCTCTTTTGGCCTACCTGTGGTTATTTCAGTTCGAAGAATCTCCCCGTGGTCATTCTTCCATTTACTGGCCGCTCGGACTACGGCCCATTCATTGACGAAGATGTGCTTATTCCAGGTAGTTGCAATGGGGGTCTGGGATGTGGTGTATAGATTGACCTGCTTGGCACTACTTCTTTGGATTTGACAACTCTTCGCTCCCTTTCCTCTCTTCGTCCTCCTCCTTGTCCTCCTCCTCCTTGTCCTCCTCCTCGTCCTCCTCGTCCTCGTCATCCTCCTTGTCCTCCTCCCCCTCCTTGTCCTCCTCCCCTCGCCACCATCGTCCTCCTCATTCTCGTCCTCATTGTTATCCTCATCCTCGTCATCCTTGTCTTCATCATCCTCATCGTCGTCATCCTCGTCGTCATCCTCCTCCTTACCCCTCCTCATCCTCCTTGCCCTTCTTATCCTTCCCTCCTCCTTCTCATCCTCCTCCTCTTCCTCCTCCTCTTCCTCCTCCTCACCCCTCCTCACTCCTCACCCCTCCTCACCCCTCATCCCTCATCCTCATTCTCATCCTCCTTGTCCTCGTCATCCTTCCTCCTCGCCCTCCTCCTCACCCCTCCTCATCATCCTTGTCGTCGTCATCCTTCCCTCCTCCTCCTGCTCCTCCTCCTGCTCCTCCTCCTGCTCCTCCTGCTCCTGCTCCTCCTCCTCCTCCTGCTCCTGCTCCTGCTCCTGCTCCTCCTCCTGCTCCTGCTCCTCCTGCTCCTGCTCCTCCTGCTCCTGCTCCTCCTGCTCCTGCTCCTCCTGCTCCTGCTCCTCCTGCTCCTGCT